>CM077465.1:7150159-7335159 GCA_039654755.1 Calcarius lapponicus | reverse complement strand
TTGACTTATCTCTTTTTATGAACCAGAGACAGATAAGCATCAATGAGGCACTTGTAGGCAGATAAAATGTGGGGAATTACCTTTCCATTCATGTTTGTGTGCCAATTTTAATTTTTTTTTAAATGATACATTAATCCTGAAAAATTCCATCCAACTACATTTTTCATAGAATTATTAAAGCCTAGTTTCAGAATCAAAATAATGTCACTTTGGGGAAGATAAAGGCTGTAAAAGCTTTATCAAAGAGTAAAAAATTTTTGCAACTTAAAGTAGGAATGCTTGGAACTTGAAGGGAGGTTTTGTTTTGTTTTGTTTTAATTTAGGTAGTGCTTTTACAAGGCTTTTCCTTTCTGTTTTCTGATTCTTCTCTCAGATGGCAACTTGGCCTGTCAGTTTTGTGTCACTGCTTGTTTATGCCATAAATGTCATTTGGAATGACAACACTAGGAAAAGGTCAGGGCTATTACTAAACAAGCTTACCCCCTGGAGCCTAATACAGTCAAGACACTGTGATTCAACTGCTGGGAGTGGTTGGAGAGATGGCAGCAAGGAGAAATATTTAGGTATTTTTCAGTGCTGGTCCATGGAAATCATACCTTGGGGCTCAAAATGGGACAAAGCCAAGAGCAGCCTTATGTGTTTGATTCAGGTAATGTATTCAGAGGAATTAACGGCAAGCGCCAGGATTTGAGGAGCCAGTAGAGCTGTCTGTTTCTTTTTATTAGTGCATGGATGCTAAATACTGCTCAGAGAATGAAGTTTGATCAATAAATCATCCCCTAGTTGCTGTTCTGCATTGGCTTCTTTGCCTGGACTGTTAGAAAAGGACCATGTGTTTGCCTTTTTTCTTTTCCCCCAGAGTAAAAATTCTTCAGTAAGTAGAAACATGAAGGGAAGAGGAAATCAGCTCTAGCTTAATGCTATTTGCTGTCATCTGTGGCTTAGGTAGATAACCTTGCATATAGGTGACTCCTGCTGAGGGAGGGAGTTAACTCTCTAAATAGCAACAACAGCTCCCAATCCAGCCCAAAATTTTAATAACTGCATCAGTTGATTGAGAGCCACCTAAGCAGGAGGAAAGTGGGGAGAGGGAGGTAATCCTTCCTTAAAATATCTTCAATTAAAAATATTTGATTCACCTATTGCAAGGCCATTTTTGAATAGGCTATGATAACATCAGGGAGTGGCTTGAGTGGAAAAGGACCTTAAGGATCATCCCATTCCAACCCCTTGCCGTGGACACCTACCACTAAGCCAGGTTGCTCCAAGCCCCATCCAACCTGACCTTGAACATTTCCAGGAATGGGACATGGAATCAGATACTTACAATTTTTCTTTTTTTTTTTTTTTTTTTTTTTTTTTTAATCTGATGATGTTAGGTTTGTAAGAATTCCAGATTGGACACCGTTTTAATAGACTCCCTAAGAATATAATTAAGCTCCATTCAATTAAGATATTCATTACTCATGTTGAAGAACCAGTGTGCCTACCATTCCTCTTTGAAGCTACCACAAAATATAGAAGTTCTCGTCCAAAAGAATGATCCTTGGGAAAAACATGAAAATAAAGACATTGAATACTTGCTGAAATTTATCTTGAAGCACTCACTGGCTTTTTTTAAATAGTGAAAGGAGAAAAACTGAAAAGTAAATAAGCAAAGAATCTTCTCATCAAGGAATGATGAAAATGTGGAGTTGTAAATACCTGACAAGTGACTTCTGGTTGTTTGGCCACTGGAATTTTCTTTGCTATCAGAATTCCAGACAGAAGAGGAAAGTTGTCAATGAAAATATAAAGATGAGTTTGTGTGCCCAAAGATTTGTTCTAAAATGAAGCATTTTGAATTGTTAGAAGACCTTGTATTTTTCTTGAGGCTTTGGTTGGTAAAATAAATCACATTTTCTATAGAAAATATACTGTTGCTGATTGACAAAAGCCAGGTGTAATAAAAACTGTCCCTTTCAAACTTTCAGATTTTTTTTCTTCCCTCCTTTTCATTATTTTTTTCTACTTTAGACAAGAAAAAATTCTCCTAGTGTTTTGCATCAAACTGAGTTTTCATTTCTTTATCAGACAAAATTTTGAAAATGTAAAAATCTTGCTTTTGCAGCTGAACTAGTTTTTATTTATTTTATTTCTATTTTACAAGCACTTCTCTAGAAATCTTGGTCCTTAATGTTCCATGAAAACAGTGCCAGAAGTAAAGGCTGATCCAGCTTTATGAATCAATACCCAAACTTGCAATTAACAGTACAAGATCCATAAATACTGATAATCTTCCTTTATGATAAATGGAAGGAGGGAGAAGAATGAAAAAAAAACAAACTCCAAAACACTAAGGGGGACTTTGTAATAATTATTATTTATTATTCCATGGTGAAAACCAAAAACATTGACAAGGGAATTCTGATTTGTCCCGTCTGTGGCACAAATTTCCCAGTTCATTTTGAGTAGGACTTTCCAATTCTTCCCTCAGCCAGAATTCCCTCTTTTCCAACAAAGACGCGCACATCCTTGAGGAGGGTGAGTCTTTCTGGACATGTATCTGTAGCTATTCACCCAAATTTGATAGGCCTGCAGCCCTTTAAGAGAAAGAAACCACAAGTCAGAGCTGGGGATCAGATCCAGCCCTTGCTCCCTGTTGCAAGCGGTGCAGCAGCTCAGCTCTGCCCCTTCTGTGCCTCTCCGTGCCAGAAGCGCTCTACCTGTGCTTCACCCCCCTGGGTTTGCTCCCCAGCAGTCTGACTGGATTAGGAATGGAGTCAAATGCTGCTGTTGGTCTTATCAGAACAGATCTGAGCCCAACACGATGAAAACATAAGGAATCAGGATCACGGCTATTTTCCCTCGGTGCTCTTGTCATAAGCAATTGGTGCAGCAGAAAGAACATCAAGGAGATGCTCTCTTACTGTGAAATATTCAGATATCCTCTTCAATTTGGGCTGCTTTGTGGAGCTGATGACTGCCTAAATTCTTCAAATGCAAAGCCAGGGTGTATTTATGAGTGGAGGCAGCTCGGCAGAAGGTCTGAGAAGCAGCACAAATCTTCATGGAGCATTGTTGAGAAGAATAGAAGGAAATTCTTTCACATTACAAGAAAAAGCATCTGTCTCTTCAATGTGGCAAGATGCAAAACCCCATCAAACGTGTCTGTTTTTATAAAAAGCATGGAGCAATAGTTCCACATTACTGCCGGAGGCTGGGGGCTCTGGGAATCAACAACTGAGCTGTCCCATCTCAGCCAATGTTGAGGGACTCAATACATTCACTTGCCTTCCCCTCCCTGCTGGTGTGCCCATAATTTCCATCTCTATGAAGCCAGGCATCAATAACAATGAAATTCATAGGGGTATATTTTGGAATGCTAAGTGATGAATTTTGCATCCAGGCAAGCAGCTTTCCATTAGAGTGAGTGCAAAGTGGAAAAGTAGGACATTAACTTGACTGTAGGTGTTGTCCTAAGGTGCTGGAGAGTTAATATGTTTACAAGAGGCTTTTACTTCACATGATCTCACAAAACAGAAATAGTAGGCTGGAAAGAGGAGATCTGACCGGTCCACAGCCCTTCCAGCGCCTCACTTCTTCCATGCAAAAGAAATCTGCATGTTCTACTCCAGAAAAACATCCCATGCTTTTTCAGGATATGCTTATATCAGCCTCTTATGCAGAAGAAACCTTTGAAACTAGCCCTAGGGCCAATTACCAACACAGAGCCAGGCATTGCAATTGCTCTGTGTAATAAATGGTGCCTTTCTTTCCTGCAAAATTGCAAAATGGAACAGCAAAGTATCTTAGGTGTGGTGGTTGACCAACAATAAACAGAAAAACTGTAATCCCTGAAAACTAATACGGTGTAGAGGGGCTGGAGAGCAAGATGAATGGAAAGCTGTGTGGTGTGTGGAGTGTTCTGAGGGAATTTTTTTTTGTTGTTGTTGTTTCAAAAGGAGTTTTTTTACCCCAGGCCAGAAGCCTTTGTGTCAGGGAGACTGTCTCATTTCTCTGCTCAAAGGCTGTCAGAGATGACTGAGATTTGAAAATGCTTTCTGATGTTGACGAGGTCAAGGGAGACAGAGCTGCCTACCATCAGTCACTGCGTCAGTGGTGGGATGGGAGGACACGTGAGAGGGAGGATGGAAAGAAACCAGTGAAATTGTTATCTCTGGAGAACTAGATAAAACAAAATAAATAAAATAAAATATGTGAGAAAGAAGAGGCACAGGTCAAACAGCAACACCAAAGTTTATGGCATTATTATTCAGCTGGAATAAGGGAAAATATCTTGGTTCCCAACTGGGGATGTTCTGAAGGGAGGGAAACTGACTGGAGGCAAAAGATATATTAATATTACTCCACTTAATCAATACATAAAATCCTCCAATGTGTTTTTTGTACAAGCCTGCTCTGCAAAGTTAACACCTGCAGTGTTTTTTGATTCCATCTAATTGTGCTTGCAACAGTTCAGATCAGGACTGCCCAAAGCAGCCAGGAATTGAATCAGGCCATGGAAGTGGCTGCCACAGACTGCACCCATCTTGCCCAAAAGACATTGGGCCAATGTCACTGTCACATTTAAAGATGGATTTCTCTGTCCTCCCTCACAAAGCAGCAGCAGGAGCCTGCTTGGATCAACCTGTGACACTTCACTGAACTGCAGAATTCCAAAGACTCTTCACAGAAGAACCTTTCACGTGGAATGTGGCTCTCCATGGGCTGTGCTTCCCCACAGAGATATCCAGCTGGGCTGATCCCACGTAACTTTGTGTCTCAAATCCATTCAGAGGAGCAAGCATTTTCTATAGGGCAGCCTACATGGCCAGCTTTAGAGTGCTGGCATTGATTTCCAGCATACCAGTACACAGTGGCCTCTGGTTTTATTATTGATTTCACAAAATCATTAGATAAAGACAAAAATGGATGTCACTATTGAAACCAGAGATTTACATTGGTCATTTCTTCACTGTGTTCCCCTTAGAAGTAGGCAAAGGTGGAATTGCTGATCCACATGTGCAGGGCAGAATGCAAAGTTTTTCTTCAAAATCTCAGTGTGTGTACTGAACCATTTATGGCTGTGGTGCCACAAACCTCCTCCTGTTCCATAATTCTTCAGTTTGCTGTGGTCCACAGGAGATGCTTCCCACTTTTTGATGTGCTCCTTGAGTCAGAGGAAGACTGTAATGATGTAGTGGGAAAAGCTACAACACAGAAAGCTAAGTGACTCAAAGGATTCTACCAGGTGATAAATATCTTGTTGTATAACCCTTCCTGTTGTTGACACAAGGTTTAAGAAGTGGATATGTGTGACAGGTAAATATTTTGTCTTCTGTATGGGGGAGAAAGACATGGCAGAAGGTGTGTGGAATGGATCCACATGTACCTGGTACCTCTGCCTGCCCAGCTGTCGCTGAGCACCAAGGAGGACCACAGGACATCCAACAGCAGCACATGGATGCTCCACATCCATGGAGGGCAAGGCAAGGACAGGGGCTTGGCTCCACATGCCTGCACTCACAGCTCCACAGGGCAAATCCCACCCCACCAGAGCCAGTTCAAGACATTTCCACTCCCTGATCCCATTGATGGAGACTCATTGCAGTCTCTCCCTGGTGATTAGCACCCCTTTTGCCTTATCACATCAGCTGTTGAAAGGGTGGGAATCTAACCCTGGATCAGTGAAATAATCTGATTTTAAGCAATGTTTTTTTCCAAAGACCTTTAGAATTTCATGTATCTGTCTAGATGGTCAGCCAAACACACTCTGTACAACAGAACAGGAGGCAGCCTTCACAGATCCCAGCAGATTTGCTTTAGACAAGGCAGGAGGCTCCCTCTTACACTCTGTCTGTGCAGGTGATGTGGAACCACAACTATATATTTATTAATAAATGTGGGGAACAACTAGTTCCATATTATTATATTAAACAATGCCAGGTTTCTTTCACATTGAGCCAGGTGGTGTAGGATGGTCTATGTCCACAGCACTAAACTGGACCTCCAAAACTGGGTGGCTGCATCCAAAATTCCTATTGGGAATGGTCTCTGGACTGTGCCAAGTCCCAGACTGTGTCAGGATATCATCCAGAAAACAGAAACATCACACCTGGACAATTACAATGTTTGGTCTCTATGCCTGTAGTTTGTAACTATTTGACTAGCTATATGGATATGGTCAGAATTTCAATTTTAATACTTTCAAAACTCATATTTATGACCTAAGACTACAGAATATTCTGGTTTTTTGTGCTTTTTTTTTCCTTTTCACAGCAATCAAGTTTCAGATCCTGAAACTGATTGCTCATTCCCATGTTTGTCTCATTGCCATCTACTCTTCTGCCTACCACCAGTTCTACCATTAGAACTAATTTTATGTCATGTTGTAAACCATGTCAGTGAAATGACAATAAGGGACATAAAGACAGCAGGACATGGCATTAGTCATGTGCATTGTTTGCATTAATTTGCATTAATTGTTGACATTAATTTCTGTATTTCAAAGTGAAGACATCTCACATTAAATCTCAAGGTGGCTTCCTGATCATTATTTTATCTTAACAGTAGGAATACAAAACAATCCAGTGTATGACCTAAACTGAGGCAAATGAGGAAAGGGATATTGCATCTCTGTTGTCACCAAGGAAACAAGAAAAAGTGACAGTTTCCACCAGCTGAGCACTCACCTCTACACCTTTAGTTCAGCTGAGGTAGCAACCTAGCACTTCCGTTAGGGATGGGTAAAGTAGAAGGTATGAAAATAGCAGGAGGTACAAAAATATCTCTAAAACCCATGGAACAACAGGGAGGGAGAGAGAAAAGGAATAATTTATTCATTCCCATCTACTCACCCAGTTGCAAGAGGGTGGGTGTTTGTAAATTAGGGTGACTGCCAGGAGAAAGTGAAATTTATTCATTCCAGGACACCCACACCTGCAGAGGTTGTTGGGTGCTACCCAGTAAAACACCACCTGGGGTAGAGCTCCTGGGAATTTCTGAGAAGCTAAAGGCACCTTTTGAGATTTACACTAAAAATCCTGTTTGCTGTGTAAGAAAAGTAAACAAAGAGAAATAACTTTTAAAATAAGGAACTAATGTGAGGTTTCTAAGTCTATAAATCAGCTTAAAGTGTAAATTAAAATAACACTCAGTTCTCATTTCCTTTTCTTTAAATAGACTCACAAATAAATAGAGTTAAATATATTTCTTTCCATCTAAATTTTCCATTTGTTTAGACTCCTTTAATTTCAACTTCAGTGGTTAAGAGATAAAGATTTACTTCTTACCTTAAAACCTCATCATAATGACCTTAAAATATAACCCTCCTACCTTCCTTGGGAGGAAATTTTTCCTACATGTTTTCTGCATCTACAAGCTCTGGGACTTATCTGTACTTATGAGGAAAGCAATTTTCTCCTTCTAACCAGATTTTACTCTGGAGTAAAATGTATTTTATTTAGGATAGTTTTAGTTTAAATAGCTGCAATAAGTTTTCATCTGATTCTTTGATTTTATTTATATTTTTAGGTGATCTAGAAGTACTGAGTCCAATCATTTTGAAATCAAGCAAATAAATACATAAAAGCTTTTCACATAGCATTTTATTTAAAAATAAAAAAAAAATTAAAAAGCAGCATCAGAGAAAGTGAATCTCCAGCAGCAACAACGACTTGGAGTAGGTTTACAGTTCTTCAGCCTTTGCTCTAGCCCTGGAGCCTGATGGGACGCTGGTGTCCTTGGAGGAATGGTCGAAGGAATTGCTGGGGGCCAATTGCTGATTTTATCATTCAAACACAAAATTTGTTACACCAGTTTATCGGTCACAGGGAAAGCAATTATAGTGTAGTTCAATTTTCCACTCAATGACTGTGCTGGGGATCAAAGTCAGTTTTTTATGATGAAGAAAGAAATGTTTTGCTATTTTTGTTATTTAAAAAGAATAATAATAAAAGCTTGCATTTCCAGTAGAAGGCTGTGTTTGCCTGTTTACCTTTTTTCTTTCTGGAGATGGAGCTGATTATTTTCATTTTTCTCTTGTTAAATAATCAGGCTATTTTGTTGGTGGTTTGTTGTTTTTTGTTTTTTTTTTCTTTCTCTCCTCATTGACTAAAGTCACTCCAATGCAGAAATGCAATTGTCACACTTAAAAGCAGTACAGCATTAGAACCCTAATCACAAACACTGGAGGTGAAATATTCTGTATGACACAGTATGAACAGTTTCCTCTTGGTACCTTTTGAAACAAGAAATATTCATTGTTCATTTTTTTTAATGTTTTTAGCCATATAGAATCAAATTGTGACAAAAAAATAATTCATTATCTTGTTAATAAACAATCCATCTCAAAAAATGAACACATATTTGGTTCACATACAAAAGCAAATTGGATGGACTCCCACCATAACAGACAATTCATCCACAGAACTCTCTTTTAATCATTATTCTTATTTTGATTTTTCTAAAGAGATTTTAAAATATAGTCAGAATAGACAACAGCAGTGTATTTCCTCAAATGAGAGTGTGTTAATCACACTTACACAGAGCTTTTACAAATTTTAGCTAATATATCCTTCCAACTCTCCTGTACAGAAAGAATTCAAGCAGTAAGGGCAAAATGTTGTCATATCAAAGAAAACCACATCAATTATTTCATCACATCATAATCACATTTCAATTATTTAAAATTATTTAGTCAAATATTTTAATCACTCATTCTCAGAAAGCAAAACAGAGGTTCCTGAATATTTGAAGACTCTTTTTTCTTCAATTGATATTTTTTTTCTTTGAAATGTTTTACCACAGTCTCACTTCCTAGAGAGGTCACATAAAACAACATCTTAGACCAATGCTCAATTTCTTCAACTCACTTTTTTATTTTTATTGCTGTAAAATTGCCTCTTTCTTTCTATCAAAACCAGATTTGCCCTTGCTAGAAGTAGTCTATGTCCAGGAGCATGTGCTACTACTTCTCACAACTGTTGGCTTTGTGACCTATCAGTGAAACTTCTCATATCATTCTAGTTAGCAAATGTTTAAGCTCTTCATTACAATCAACTTCAACATAGAGAGCAATACCTAGGAAAAAAAATATATTTTTAAAGTAATTTAAAAAAGAATGGAAAGAAAATGATTTTTTGTTGGTTGATTGGTTTGGAGTTTTTTATGAGTTTTTTTGGGTTTGTTTTCTTTGAAGTCTGGTGATGCTTCCATCATTGCTGTAGGTGAGGTGAGGTTTGTAGGTGAGAACGACTTATGAGCACACAGGCTTCACCAAACTGGATTTTTCCATGAAGGTGTTGGAAAAAGTTTGTAGTCCATTTTCTACCAGCTTCTATCTGAGATTCTTTATTATGGTTTTTGAAACTTTTGGTAGTCACTGTTCAGACAAGAGATGGTGAAATGAGCTGGTGGGGGCCGGAAATATAAAATAGTATCTCTCCCACCTCCAAAACTCTGTTGGGAATTGTTGAAAACTTCCACTTGCCTTTTGGAATAATCTTTCCTATTTTACTTCAAAATGTCATATATATTTATTCATCCCATCCTTAGAGTTATAATCAACATAAATTATAAAAACACAGACATTTTTAAGGTGTATTGGTCTGTGGGTGTTAAAGAATTTCTGCTCCTTTAAAAAGAATTCAATCATAGATCATTAAGGTTGGAAAAGACCTCAAAGATCATTGAGTCTAACCAACCATTAACCCAGTACTGCCAAGCCCACACTGAACTGTGTCCACAAATGCCACATCCACATGTTTTTTGAATACTTACAGGAAATTTTAAAAAGCAGAGAAGAAGGAGAAAGAAAAGAAGAGAAAAAACAATGAAAAATAAAAGGGAAAAGAACAAAAAAGGAAAGGCAAACAATGAAAGTGAAAAAATGAAAAACCAAAAGAGAAACAAAAAGAAGAAAAAGAGAAAGAAAAAGAAGAAAAAGAAGAAAAAGAAAAAGAAAAAGAAAAAGAAAAAGAAAAAGAAAAAGAAAAAGAAAAAGAAAAAGAAAAAGAAAAAGAAAAAGAAAAAGAAAAAGAAAAAGAAAAAGAAAAAGAAAAAGAAAAAGAAAAAGAAAGAGAAAGAAAAAGAAAAAGAAAAAGAAAAAGAAAAAGAAAAAGAAAAAGAAAAAGAAAAAGAAAAAGAAAAAGAAAAAGAAAAAGAAAAAGAAAAAGAAAAAGAAAAAGGGAAATTAAATCTCAGGGTGTTAAGTCTGACCTTCAAGCAATACAGCTCAGTTTGAAACACCTTCTGCTTCAAAATATTAGCTTTGAATTAATGCTTGACAATTCCAGCTCCTGTAACAGCACAGGAAAACTCATTCGCAGGCACTGTTTGAGAAACCCAATTTTATTTAATATATTTGCCTGCTTATAGTAAAAGAAAAATAAAAAATCATTACTTTGTCCTCCTCAGCTATAAAAGCAACCAGATAGCTCCTCTCTGACAAATTCAAATTACAGAATGGTTTCTCCCACTTGGGAGGCTGCAGCCCTGGCCTGTGGTCAGAGATAAATTTTTCAGTGAACCTGTACCTAAAGTGATGAAGGGAAACCTCCCAATTTACTCACTCACAGGTAAGCTGATAGCAAAGCAAGGTTGCTTCTTTGTTCATGCACAAAGCTGTGATGAAGGGAAGGTGGGGCAGGATAGGGAAGGGAAGAGGGTCAAGGAGTCCTCATCTGGGAAGAAGGGAACCAGGCTCACTCCCCTGGCTGCATGTAAATGCTACAGAGTCTGTTAGTCCACATCTCATAAATAATTTCTGGATGATTCCTAAAAAACATGACAAAATCAGGTTCACTGCAACAGGAAGAAGGAAAAGGTAAATATATCCTTAGCTCAGCAATAACCATCAAGTGCCAGAAACTCACCACACTATCTTTTCAATCCCTTGACTTCCTTCTCCTGTTTTCTAATTTTTTGACTGTTTCCCTCATTCAAGATTTTTTTTTTTAAGAAAAATACCAATCTCTCAAAGATCTGAGTCATTTCAGAGACTTCATTTTTTTAAAAAAATTACTATGGAAAGAGCTTGCTATGGAATCTGGTTTAGTGGTGGACATGACAGTGACAGGTAAATGGTTGGATTCAATTATCTTGGAGTTCTTTTCCAGCCTAAATGGTTCTGTGATTCTGTGGTGGTGCAGATTAAGTTTTTAATGAAAGAGCCAATCACTTCAGCTCCTGCTAGAAGCTTTCTGGGAAAAATGTACAAATAAATGTGTCAGTTTAAGTTAGAGGTGTGGAATGTAGGGCATTGCTGGGAAGTGGGACTTCCTCATCTGAAGTGTGAGCTTTTCTCAATTATCCTCTTGAAGGATCCAGGGAAAATTCCCAATTATCCTCTTTAAGGACCAGTGAGCAAATGCATCTGTTATGCAAGACCATATAAAGTGACAAAAAATCACAGGACAATTATCAAGCAGTTGATATAAAATTATGGAAGAAACATGTGGACACAGGTCTCATGGTGGGACACACAGGATTGCAGATGAAGGTTGAGTTGCTGCTCCACAAAGAGCAGATGCCAAGCCCTGTTGTCACAGAGACAGATTGGATGACCACACTAATTTTCCAAAGCCTATCACGTCTTCTTTTATTTTCTTTAATTTATGAAAGACTATGCCAACCTTTGTGGATCAAATTGGTGAACTCCAGAGACAGAAACAGTGTTCTCCAAACTGAGCTAGAAAGCAGCAGGAACTGGGACTTTCTAAAGCAGCTCAGAGAGTGGTTTATCTGAGACAAGTGCGTCACGGAATCACAGAATCATAGAATCACAGGATGCTTTGGAAGGGACCTTAAAAACCATCTAATGCCATCCCCCTGCCATGGGCAGGGACACCTTCCACTATCCCAGGTTGCTCCAAGCCCCATCCAAACTGGCCTTGAACTCCTCCAGGGTTGGGGCAGCCACAGCTTCTCTGAGCAGCCTGTGCCAGGGCCTCACCACACTCTGAGTAAAGAATTTCTTTCTTAAATCTAACCTAACCTCGCCCTCTAAGAGTTTGAAGCCATTCCCCCTTGAACTATCATAATATGCCCTTGTCAAAAGTCCCTCTCTTGAGCCTCTTGCAGCCCTTCTCTCATGGTCAGCTGGGAAAGTCAGCTTGGAATGGTCATGATTTAAATTAGCCTGTGTGTTGTTATGGAGAAGGAATTTCATTGTAACAGGCTGTTACACAGCAAAATGGTTCTCAGAATCTTATCTGACAGGGAAGACTGAGTAGCTACTCATTTGGGGCCTGCATTAAATACCTAATTCTTTGGGAAGTGGATAAATTTATCAATGCGCAACTCTTTCTTTGAATGTCATAAATTGAACTACTGTTTTCAAGCCTTACATAAGAAAGAGTAAGAATTATCTCATGATAGGTGACTACATGGCTCACTGACTGCACAGCAATTTGGAAAGTTTGGGTTCAAATAGCTGTGAAAGATGATAAATTACTCATCAATTTTTCTTGTTTTCTACTAAAAAACACAATGGGACAGTCTCATATTTATTGCAAGTAAGTCAGTCTTACTCTGAGCACTGGCATAAACACTTTTGCATTCTCTTTTCAACAAAGGCTCAAGATAAAGTTGAGGGTCGGTTCTTGTTTTATACAAGCCCTCTGATAGAAACACACAGTATTGTATTATCAAGAAAAGAAACACTAATGTTTGATGACATTCCTTTGACAAGTTGTCATGTCTCAATCTAAATTAAAACCACATCTGACACACCAAAAACCTTGTCTTGATCTGTCTTGTTTGGATAGTGCCAGTCCATGATATGACCTGAAATCCATTCCTTGAGGTCATTTAGACAGACTCATTGAAACAATATATACTGGCTTCATATATTGGCTGCTGGTCAATGAAAACTCTGTCTAATGTGACACTGGAGACTCTATCCCTGCCTGAAAGGAGTAAATGGATTTGATTTGGGGAAGGGAGGCAAGAGAGAAGAAAGTCTCTCAAAGGGAAAGTGCAGTAATATGGCCCTACCTCACATGAACAGTCCCTGTGGATCACCTCCCTCTCTCACATGGATGAGCACAGATGAGGATAACTCCAAGTAAGAGAGAACCTGACTTGTAAGAAATGAATCTTGGGTTTCCTCCTTGGTTTTACTACAGTGTCACCTTGGGAAAAGGCCTTACAACAGTCATACTTTTCTTCTTCCTGGTGGAAGAAGTGGGACATTCCTGTTTCAGTGGCTCCACAAATAAAAACTCTAGCATAGTGACTATCTCAAGAGCTCTAGGGGAAATATTAAGCAAAAGCAAATCCCTAGACCTTATTTTCCATTTATCTTTCCCTGCATACTGTGATGTCAACTGCAAGTTACCTCACACCAGTTTGTATCCCCTTGAATAATCAGCCTGGCTTAGGGAAACAACAGTTATGCCCATACCAGTGAATTCAACATGCCTAAACTGAATTCTCCATCACCAAGGCCAGCTTGCACAGGATGGCTTATATCCATGCTCTTGAATTCCCTTAGTTGCTTGATCACAAGGATGCTGCATCTCTAGGACCTTCTGGCAGGGGTACTTGGATTTTTCTCATTTCCAAAGGGATTGGGTGAGAGTGAAGGTCATAGAGACAAATAGCTTCCCATTCACACAGTTAAATGATATAGATTATAAAATTTCAGTGCTGAGGAATATTTCCTGGAGCTGTTTAGTTTATGAGGATGGATCACCATCATCCTCTTCTCCACGTGTTTTGCCAAGGAGAGCACAAGGATGCAGTCATGGAGAGAAAGGGAGACTCTAATCCTTTGAATAAGTCCTGTGCCCGTGACCCTCATCAGTCATTCTTCTGCTTTCCCCTGAATTCTTCCTGCCTTGTCTCTGTCCTACTCATCTCACCAAGCTGCTGAAGCTCACTTTCATGATTTGATCCCACTGGGTAAGAATGAAGAATTCTCAGGTCTTCATGCCGTGAAGATTCTTTTTCTAATCCACTCTCATTACATGAAAGCCCTTGGAAAGGCATTAACATTTCCCTCTGTTTTCAGTTTAATGTCTTGATTAAAGTTCCTAAATAAGTTTATCTACACCTGATCTGGAGGCACTGAATGTTGGAAACTCCATCCCTTGCCCTGGAAATATGTTCCAGTTCCACATTGCCCTCACAGTTTAAAATGTGTATCTAATTCTTCATTCGAAATTCTCTGCTTCCAGCTTTCAGCCACTGGATTTTGTTATGCCTTTACCTGCCTGATTAAACAGCCTGTTAGTTCAGGGTAGTTTCTACTTGAAAAAGTAGCGCTGCTCTGTCTTCATTTTCTTTTTGATAAGTCTGGCCTCTTCAAGTCTCTGATGATAAGATGTTTTCTCCCACCTATATGGGAGCAATTTTCCAACCTATTTTACTGCTATTAAGGACATGAGAACACCTGTATTGTAGGCCCTTTTCCTCCTTCTTTACTATTTCCCTGTGGTGATAGGCAGTATCCAGAACCCATATTAACCTTTCCAAACCTGGGGCTCCCTCAAAAATATCACTGACCTGGCATTGCCTCCTGTAATTCCCTTCTATTGAGATTCCAGTCCACTGTAGTCGGGAATAATAAAGTAAGCAGTGGCAGAGCATGGTCATGGTCTCTTAAACTCTTCCATGGAATCACAGAACTGTGGAATGAATTGGGTTGGAAGAGCTCTTAAGGATCATCCAGTTCCACCCTCTGCCATGGAAGCTCAAAAGCTATGTATATTGAAAGAAAAAAAAATATTTTAAACTACTCAAACTTAAGTGAGGGAGGACAGTCAGGCACCTGTTGTACCTGTTCATCATATCAGCCTCCTGTGAGGAGATGGAATGAAGTGAATTTTGTCACAGACGCTGCACCTCTTCCACATGGAACACAAACTACTTTGAGGGATGTGCACCTGAGAGCCAAAGCAGGTTGTTGTGCGGGGGAAATGGGGAAAGGATTATTTCAGTTCTCACATTTCCACCTTCAGTGCTCCACACATCTCCAGCACCTGTTTTCAGGGCTGTTTTCAATGAAAGGAGGGTGGATGTTGTTATGGTTAAGTCAAACTTTTTTACATCATGTCTTTGCCAGAGATTATTTCAAATGTTGATGCATTTCACTGTGAGAAAGACCTCTGAATACCTGCAGTGTTTTCCATGATGATTTGGGTCAGAACAAAATTAAAAAGACAACTTTAGACTCATTTCCTTGCACATATTTTCTGCAGGCACAGGAACTCTTGACACTGATTTGCCTCATTGACTTCAATGGCTGAGCCATTCCTCCCAAAAGCAATCCAGGTTTACATCTATGAATTACTTCCATAAGGTCAAGACATGTTATTTTATACAAAGGCTTTCCTGGAATCCCCTCCCTGGAGCCTCCTACCACTTGTCCTCCACAAACCCCTGATCTAAGGGTAGCAGAAGCAGTTTGCCTGAATCAAAAGGGGTTACTTGAAGCATGTGAAGATTTCCAAAGGGGTAGAGATGAGATTCCATGTGTGGCATCTCCTCCACAGAACAGGAGCAAGATATTTAGCAGGAATACAGAATAGAACTTTACAACCAGGTGATCATATAAGATAAAAACCTCTCTCTGAGCCAGTCCCTGACTTGCAGGAGATACCAAGGTGACAGTCACCCTTTACATACATGAAATATGAGATATTGTATTTAAGCTGAAGGAAGGCAGGTTTAAATTAGATATTGGGGGGGAATTCTTCCCTCTGAGGTTGGTGAGGCCCTGGCACAGGGTGCCCAGAGAAGCTGTGGCTGCCCCATCCCTGGAAGTGTCCAAGGCCAGGCTTGGAGCAACATGGGATAGTGGCAGGTGCCTCTGCCCATGGCAGGGGGATGGAACTGGATGGTCCCTTCCAATTCAAACCATTCTGTTTCATAGGCTGGGATAGACTGAATCCTCTCTCAGTTCAGTTACTAAATCTGATCCAATATTTGTTACTCCTTCAGCCTTACTAAGGCACAGGTTGATTTGAAATGGTGTTACATGTCCTAAATAATTTTCATGTTCAGTCAGTCAACAATGACCATGTCTTGTGTTTGTTTCCTCCTTGTGCTGCATCAGCCTGAACTATGCAGAAACCCAGACTTGAGCTATTGAGCTGTCTGACAGGAGCTATGAATAAATGGGAAACACTAATTTTTACTCATTTACATGAAGAAGAAGAAGAAAAAGAAGGTTCAAGAGTGTTGTATTAGGCTCTTCAAACACTGAACCTACTGTGCTTTTCTTGGCTTAGAAATAAAAATTTTTAATAGTTTGTGTAGTCAATTGTTTTGCAAGTGTCTAACTGAAGTACAATTGGATAAAACTCTGGATATTATATGACTTTATGAAATTCCTATGAACTCTGTACTTATTTGAAGACAGTTTAATGAACCAAACCATTTCATTATCACCTTCACTTAGCCAGTCACAACCCCAAATTTCTGTGTTGTGTGCAAGAGCTGCAGGTTCTGTGAGCAATACAACTGTAAACAGTGCTAAAAGTAAGCATGAATGATTAGCTGTAGAGTGGGAAATTTAATTTGAATAGTTTTGACAGGTTGTGTTGCTTGGGTTGAACTTGAAATAACATCTTGACATATCAGTGGTTCTTGTTCTTTTCCAGGCTGAGCTGTTCCTTAAGGTGTTGAGTCATATAACTTGATGATGGAGTGTCAAACATAATGTGTTAAACCTGAAGAAAGGAAATAACATGTACCATGATGATCAGCACATGTTAAAATATGTTTTACTGTTTCTAATTAAAAAGAGTAGATTTTCAACTATTTCCATTCAATCTACAGCAGCAGATTTGAAATACCCCCGCTGTGCAAAACTAAAGGTACAGGCTGTTTCAAATGGATGGGGAAAAAAACAGATTAAGATATTTCCATTTAAATTAAACAATAGTTTATGGTTTGAGGATAAATAGTTTAATGTGTTTCTGTGAGGCTAAGGATACCCTCAAATGAATTTCAAGCCAAAATATCAGCACCAAAAATGTCAAGCAGAATAAAGCCCAGTAAAAAGCATCCACTGGGAAGTATATGATGTCAAGTGGTTTAGTGGTATTTGCATGCAAGGAGATGGCAGCTGTATAAGTGAGAGATAACAGAAGAGTTGAGATGGAGAGCAAAATTTATCATAACATGTCTAGTGATGATTAAAAGCCTGTGCTTATTAGTTGCGTAAAATGTATTACTAAATCATTTTTGGAACATATAATTTTCCAATTATTTATGCATCACAGTAATTAATGATAGGAGGGACAGAGTCAATGATTCACTGTGTAATACATATGGTAGTTACCTGGGGAGGAAAAAATTACAGTGCTACCAATTATTTGCTTTAATGTTTTTGTAATTATGCCCTACACCCAAGTTGAAAATTTCTTTAATTCTTTTTTAAACCCTTCATTCCCAACAATGAAAATGCTTTCTTTTTAGCCTTCAATTAAGTCTAATTTTTAAACTGCCATCCAAGAAATATACAATTCCATAAATGCCTTTTTCCTTTTTATATTTTGCTGGCAACGGTCTGCAAGTATGAAATCTTGCCCTTCAAGCATCTTATTGACGAACTAATTTACGCACTCAGAAGGATGATTTTCTGTTTAATACACGTGGCTTGGATATACATGATCTCAGGTTTTTTCTACTTTAGTCTTAACTTTTTAAATGCAGGAAAATGAACCAAGGCTCTTGTTGTTTCTCACCAGGTAGGACTTTATTCCTGTGTGTGGGAAGGGAAAAGGAATTCTGCTTTCAGCAGTCATAGAATCACAGATTGTTTTGGGTTTGAAGAGACAATAGAGATCATCTCATTCCAAATTTCTGCCATGGGTAGGGGCACCTTCTTCTATCCCAGGTTGCTCCAAGCCCTTTCCAGTTTGGCCTTGAAGACTTCCAAGGATGGGGCATCAAACGAGTCAAATCCCTCCAATATTGTCTATTCTGCCTTATGGAAGTGCTGGCATTGGGATCACACCATTCCTAAATGTTTGGCATGGCATGGGTTTTTTTCACATTCAACAAAATCAACATGTGAAATATCTCTCAGATACTGTTCATGACCTAACACTAGGGATTACTCCCAGAAAAACAGTCTAGATGCATCCATCCAGTTTTTATCCAGATGAATGGATATAATATATAAATTATATACATGAAAACTCTTTTTTGACAATTTTCCCCAGGAACAGAGCAATCCCAAGATTTGGGTGGACACTTTGAACACTTGACTTGACCACACCAGAAAACCACACTTGATTTGAACAGAAAGAGCACAGGTCGTGCAACTTCCCATACTTAATCCCACTTCCACCATTCTTCACTTCACACTGAGACCCCCTGAAGGCTACACAGCACATCTGGAGGGATCTTTCCTCTTCCTGCTCCCACTCAGAACAGAAGTCAGAGCAATTTTTTCAAAAGACCATGCTGCATTTTTCACATAACTGTTGGCATTTGGTGATGATGTGATTTCCAGGGACTATAGTGAAATTTAGTGACCTGATATGAACTTTTCCCTTGCTAGGAACTCTGTTCTAACAACCTCAGTTTGCTGACAGCTATGACAGACAGAAGTCATCTCTTTTCCATGGCTGGGCGTGATGTTCCCAACAATTCATGCAACTCCCACAGGACAAGAGAATGCATTTCCTTTGAGCCACAACCAAAAGCCTCTCCCAGAGTAGGTTTAGCAGTGTTCAAAGTATTTATTTAATTATTTTCCCTTGAATAAATGAGCTTAGAGGGCTAGACTTTCCTATGAAGAAGAAATAAAAAAAATTTAAAAAATAAAAAGTGTAGCGCATTTTGGCAGATTATGTGGGTGGTATATGAATCAATAAAGCTTCCAGCTATGCAAAGCCTTTGGGTGCATTGTGATGTTTGTTTGTTTTTTATTTATTCCAAACAGAACTAAATATGAATAGTTTGGAGGGTTTTTATATCTGCCAAGAAATGAGAGCGCAGCCCTCCCCCTACCCTGCCTTCCTCCCTGTTGTAAGTGTACCCATACCAAGCATTTATTTATTGCAAACATCCATAAGGAAAAACTGCTGATGATAATGATATAAAAATATTCTTGAAAAGCTTCCCTAAATGTCTGCTTAGGCATGTGGATGGGATATGTTCTGGAGATTAAATAGCTGTGTCCTTAGCTGAGTCTGCTGCTGGGCTAAGGACAGTTTGGTGGAGACAATGACAAAGTCAGTAGAGGCCTTAACTGATCCCAAGTAATCCAACACCTTCTGGGTTGCAGGTGTACTCCTGATTTTGGGTAATAAGACCTTGTCTGTGCTTTAAATTGTCAGTGGCAAGAACAATTTCAGGGTGGATTTTTCTCTTCATTTTTACCTAAGCTATTTAGTGTGTTCATTTTGGGCAGGGCTTATTTCTGGCTCTGGCCTACATGGAGCTGTCCCGGTGCTTCTGCCTTGAGGCTTTAGGTACCAAAGGTACCAAAAAGTGTCTGTGCTGGCCAAAATCTGTCCTGGGGAAAAAAATATGTGCTACTAATTCTCACAAATTTTTCCAGATCTGCTGTAGTCCATATTTGAAAACAAAAGCTCCAGGTTAGAACACAGTAGAATAGGATAGAGTAGTACTATTTCAGTTGAAAGGATCTACAATGATCATCTGGTCAGCTCCCTGACCAGTTCAAGGCTGACCAAGACAGGTTGTTAAGGCACTGTCCAAATGTCTCTTAAATGTTGACAGGCCTTGGACATCAATCCCTTCTCTAGAATGCCTGTTCCAGTGTTTGAGCAGCCTCTTGGTCATGGAAAACCTCCCAGAGTTCAATCTAAACCTCTCCTGGTACAGCTTTGAACCATTCCTATGTGTCTTATCACTGCATACCACAGAGCAAAGATCAGCACTGACCTCTTCACTTCTTCAGGAAGCTGTGAACACCTAAGAGGGAAGCACTTGCTCCTACATTTCATAAGAATATGAATAGGAGAAAAAACCATAGTAGCCATTGCTTTCCAAGGACTTTGCTAGGAACTTTTCATTCTTCAAGGATACATCCATGGAGAAGAACTCGGACATAGTTACTCACTCAGTAACCAAAATGTGGTGGATATTTCACCTAGAAAGGAGTTCAGGGCTCATGTCCATGCCAACGAAGAAAGTCACATTTCAACAGCATTCTCAAAAAGGCAACATCAAGATTCTTTAAAGATCCCATCCTCCAACCAGAAATTGCCCATTTTCAATATTTTACATTTTTGTCTGCTCTGGGAATGCAACAGATCTGGAGACGGGATAATGGACCATTTAGATTCAGAAAGCAAAGAAGACCTGTATAGTCCCTGATGTTCAGCTTGGGAAGCATCCACTACTAAATTGACACTGCCCAAATTGAAAGGGCAGTTAATGGGACTCAAAACTGGACAAAATGGATGACATTTACTTTCTTTGCAATGACAGAAATTGGACTAATCATCATAATGGTCCCCTTTGATTTAAAATATCTAAGAGCTGCCTATAATTGGGAGATAATTGGAACTGGCTGGTGGAAATTGATCAATTTTATATGCAGAGGTCAATGATGAGAACAAAGATTTGGAAATAAGACAATTCTTATGTGTCGCGAAGCAGCAAAGTCCTGGAGGGTTGAATGTCAAACTGAGAATCATCAGAGTGAAACTGGAAGTCTATGATGCAACTGTTGGTATCCATGGTGACTTCCTGGATTTCTATCGAGTCAAAGGAGAAAAACTGTTTGAGGGTGAAAATGATGTCTAAAAAACAGCTAAAATTGATCACATGACTTGCATGTGTTTTAGTAGTTTCACATCCTTTCACTTCCTGAGAATCAAAGCTGAATGAGAAAGACGACAGCAACGAGATCTTGAAAATGGTGAAAAGTGAACCTCATTCCATGTTTCTGGGTTTTGACTTGGATTTTTGAGGAATGCTATAGAAGCCTTACAACTTTTGACTGTGTGGTTGCAGTAAATTGACTTAAGGCTGGATGATTTAGTGGAAAAGAAATCTGGGATGCAGCCAGAAATGATGGATATTTGTTTGGTGATTTTTTTCCCAGTTTATTAGCATTGAGGTCTTGAGGAAAGTGCACAAGTGGAGATAATATCAGCGAGGGCAGTTGGTGGGGAGTCTGCCTACAGCTTATGAGGTCAGATTTAGAAGGTTATATGTAGCAAGGTGGATACAGTTGGACTGTGCCAGCTGGCCTAGAACAGAATCATGGAATGGTTTGGGTTGAAAGGGGCCTTATAGACCGTCCAGTTCCAGCCCCCTGCCATGGGAAGGGACACCTTCCACCATCCCAGGTTGCTCCAAGCCCCATCCAACCTGGCCTTAAACACTTCCAGGGATTCAGGGGCAGCCACAGCTTCTCTGAGCAACCTCTGCCACGGCCTCCCCAACCTCAGAAGAATTTCTTTCTGATACCCAATTTAAATCTCCCTCTTGCAGCTTAAGGACATTTCCTTGACTGTTACTACGTATCCTTGATAAAGTCCCTCTCTGGCTCTCTTGGAGCCCTTCTAGTCTGGAAGACCTTGGAAGGCTGCTAAGGAAGCCAAGAAATTGTAGCAGGATTCAATGGGTCAGCAAAAATGCAGCATTTGTGTCTTTTATGGTGAGCTTTCTCACTTCCCCTTAACACTGGGACAGAATCCTCATTTACTTAGGGACTTCTGTAAGCTCAGCTGTTAATTTCTCTGTCTTTGAGAAACACAAGTAATTTTTTGCAAACCTGTTCCTCAATGATTTGACAAACATCAAAAAAATAGAAACTGGACCTACCATTACACCTTTTATTACCTAGTACTATTTTTTGACCTAAGGTTGTTGCATAACTGCTTCTATCCTGTATTAGTTCATTTTCATGCCTTTTGTTTCCTCCTCTCCTCCTTCCTTCTCCTCTCCAGCAACCCTCACAATACCTTCTCCTGCTTTTGTCAGCACAGAGCAGTGCACTGTTATTAATGTCTCCTCTCATTCCCAGCCCTTTCTGAGCTCTTTCCTGTTGTTGCCTCCAGTGACATGCAATGATGATAATGGGATCCAGTGCCACTGGCATGCTGCCCCAAAGCCCTGCAAGGACTAGTTCAGAGGTACAGAATTGCTTAAAAAGCCAGGAGCTTTTCTACCCAAGGGGAAGAAAAAGCGTTTGCTTGCTGCGTCAGGAGCTGAATGCTCCTTGCCACTTCCTAGCAGAGCAGTTTAGAATCAAGCTCCACTGGATGATAATTGTTTTAACTACCATTGTGGTTCTCTCTTTTATCCAGGTGCATGGCTGGGGAGGATGGGTGAAGTTGTGCAACTGATGTCTGCCTAATTTGCAGGGTATTCCTAATTGATTGGGATAGATCACCCCGCCCTCCCTTCTTTCCCTCCCCCCATAGAGATGCAGTTTGAGCCTCCACTTTACAGCTTTTCCAAAGAAGTTTATGCTTTCTTTGCACACAGTCTGCATAAAAACAAAGTGAGCCAATGCAAACATCATCTGAAGACTGCCAAGATTAGAAACTACCTCATTTTGTTACCAGGAAGGCCATAAAAATCAATAAAGCACAGTGATGTACACTTTTTATAATGCAGAGCTTTGTAGCAAATGCAGCCCAGCTGACAAAGTCTTAGAGGAAAGATTAGTGATAAGAATGGCCATTCAGCTTCTTTGGGTATAAATGTTGTGTAATAATCAGATTCCCTACTTTAGATATTTACAAAGGCTGTTCAGGTAGCCCATAAAACACAGACTCAACAAAAGAAAGGATGTGCTCTCTGTGAAGAGCAAACCACAGACCCTGAATGAGCTCTGTGTGGTTTTCTGCACTGACTCTACTTGGGATGATAGAGATTTCAGTGATCAGAGAATCACAGAATGGTTTGGGTTGGAAGGGACCTTAAAGCTCATCCAGTTCCACCCCTGCCATGGGCAGGGACACCTTCCACTATCCCAGGTTGCTCCAAGCCCCATCCAACCTGGCCTTGGACACTTCCAGGGACGGGAACCCTTTACCCTACTTGAGCTGGGAACCATTTAGACCTGGTTGAGAGCCAGCATGAGGGACCAGAGCACGCCTAAATGGGGCATTGCTGTTGAGCTGGGAGCCTCAGCTGTATGCAGTTGGGGAGATGTTCTGATGTGATCCAAAACCATGAATCTACACCTTTTCCCTTTCAGTCTCTGTCTTAAATTAAAACTGGACTTCCTTTTCACAGGGAATTGAAGGGTTTCACTTCTTAATTTCCATGTTTCTGATATTCTTTGCCTCTGGAAGTCATCAATAAACTGTTTCAACTGAGTTACTGGGCATTAATGAGGACAATAAATTTCCACACATTAGATCACTAATTGTATCAATAGACGTACTCTACCATTGAGACCAACAATTTTCACCCCATGGCCAACTTTAGTTTCTTTCCAAGCTATTTAGTTTTATGCAGAATTCTTAATTGTTCATTGAGACACACTCAGACTTGAGCTCTGAAAACCCCTAAAAAGCATTTGAAGATTCAATGCTTCCACTACCACTTTAGCTCTGTACCAGTGCTCTACCAGTGCTTTTGGACTGATAATCTATTCATTGTGACCTGCAGCATCATTCCCTGCTTCTCTTAAGAGTTCATCTAATCTAGTGCTGCTGTTGTCAATTAATGATGTTGAGCATTGTCTGCTGGTGCTTACAGATTCACTCAGATTATGGATTTTGTCCCATTTCTTTTACATTTTCCAAAATGTAAGTATTTTCCTAGATATTTTATTTTCACTGAAAACATATACAAGTCCTTATGCTGTGCTTGCAGGATTATGGCTTAGATCTGAAATGAGACAGGCAAGAGAGTTCATTTTTCCTGTAGACTTCAGATTTTTTATTAAGTCAATTATAAAAAAAGACAAGTTCCTAGAGGAAGTCAGGAGTTTCCTCGTTAAATCATTATATGTAGACAAATTTTTATTTTGTCAAAATTAATTTTGTCAGGTAACGTATTCACCTGTTCTTACAGAAGCTGCAGAAGCAGCTTCTTGCATCAGGAAAAGAATTGCTGATCACCCACTTTAAAAGATCTTTTGGCTGGTGCTTGGGGCATTCATGTGTGATGTGAAAAAGTGCAGTAAGAATCCCTAGTCTGCATGAAAGACAGCACCAACCTGAATCGTAATCTCTCCCACCACAGCTATCCAACACTCACACTGTTCATACACTTTATTAGTTAGCAAAGAAATTATTTTTTTCTTCTACAGAGCTAATGCCAACTATTCTAACAGCCTGAGAGATTTTATTTATTTTCCCCCAGGATCCTATCACAGTGTGATTTCTTCTCCAAGTTTTGGCAGATGGGCAGGCAGCCAGAATAACCATGAGTGATTCAGATGGTAAAATAAATACACTTTCATTTAGTCTGAGTGTCTTAACACTCTTTTTGTGCTGAGTTGAAATCTTGGTTTGTGCCTTCTGATTTTTGGTGGAGTATAGTAACCACACCACAGGCTCTCATCTGAATTCTGCTCCTCAGAGCTTGGCTGGAGGACCAAGCTGCTGGTTGTCAATGCAGGCTGGAGTTTTGAGACATCTTTAGCTACCCTGTCATCCTTGTGCTGTCTATTTAAGGCAGCTCAGCCCCTGTGAGCATTACTGAGCTCACCTTGCTTGGAAAGTTACTCTTCATGCAGAGAATGATTTAAGGACACCACATCCTGCACCAAGCAAAGAAGATACACTACAACCAAAAATTAATAATGGAGAAGATTTAGGAAAATTATACACATGCAAAACTTAAAGCCCAGCCATGAGTCCTGGGTCAAGAAAATGCCGCTGTGATCTGTGTAATCCAAGGCCACCAATGCAATGTCCTCACATAATTCAGCAGAGGAGCCATTCTTTGGGAGTAAACTCTGATCCAAGCAAGTGGGAGTGTCTCATCCATCTGGATATTTCTTTGTGACTTAAAAAAAAATAAAGAACAAATGCATTTGGAGAAGAGTGGGGACTTGTTTAAAAGAGGGATCAGTTTAAAAAAAAGGATTAAAAGCACTTCATAGAGCCCTGAGGGGAAGTAATAGTCTACAGACATTGGAAGATTAGAGGCTTTAAAGACCAAAAACAAATATGTGAGGTACTAGTAGAAGGTTTAGTTGGATCCCCTTTTCCCATGTGAAATTGTGGGCAAATTTCTAGATAAACTTGTTTTGAGGGTGAGCTATTTGCTTAGAATAGTGTTGTGAGCAACAGTATGTGGGAATTTAAAAAACGCTAGGGTGGTGCCTAGAAAAATAAGTGTGAATTGACTGTAGGATGTATCCCTATCCAGGCTTGGAGATAGTTTAGCATAATCAGCTTTTTCCATCCATAACTCAGAGCACATTTTGCATTATTAAAAGCAGAAACTTCTGGTCACTTGACTATTGGTGTCTTACAGTTGTAAGGATGTGCATGGTAGGTGTTAAAGTCAGCCACAGGAGGGCTCTTGCATTATTTCCCTGCAAGCCTTTTAACATATTGAGGATAATAAAGAAGAAAGCCTATTCAAGCAAGGATAGACAGAGGCTGAAAAGATCAAGTCAATCCGTGCTCAAGCTCCTGTCAGTATGGACAGGAAAGGAATGCTCTGATTCATGAATTGTCCACTGTGCATTTCAGTTCATCTCCCTGTAGAAGCAAAACTGATTTCCCCTCCTGTGATTCTAGCTGGATGTCATGCTCCTCCAGTAACAGGTTCAGTGTGTACAGTGGAGTCTGGATATGAGGACTGAGAGAAAGATGGAGTTTCCAAGGCAGTGCTAAGCATCTGCTCCAAATTTCCCAGACATCTAAATCTGATGCTGTTCTATTCATTGCTGAAGCACTTTTCCTCATTTTTGCTTGTATTGCCTCCACTGTGGCTTAAGGATCATCAGTCAGTGCTACAGTGATTTCAAAGAGTCATAGAATAGCTTGGGTTTGAAAAATCCTTAAAATTCATCTCAGTCCAAACCCCTGCCATGGGCAGGCACAACTTCCACTATCCCAGGTTGCTCCAAGCCCCATCCAGCCTCGCCTTGGACTCTTCCAGGGATGGGGCAGCCACAGCTTCTCTGAGCCATCTGTGCCAGGGCCTCCCCATCCTCACAGAGAAGAAGGAGTTCTCAGTATTGCCAGACCAGTTTTCCAAAGGAACAAACATCCTCAGTGAATCTGACCCAACTCTTATCTGTTTTCTTCTTTCCCTCTGGATATTCCCTCTTATCCTGTTAGATTTACTGGTGCTGGGAAGACCTTCCTACCCGTCCTGATCTCAGGCTTCCTCTTTGTCCAGGAGATACCAGCCAATCATTCCAAGTGCTCAGACATGAGGCAGTTTTATTGTTGTATTTGTGGGGTGCCCTGTGGCCAGAAGGAAATGTTGAATCTGACTCCATGTTCTTAGAAAGTTAATTTATTATTTTATGATTTATATTTTATTAAAGAATGCTATACTAAACTATATTAAAGAATACTAAAAAATACAGACAGGATACAGCCAGAAGGCTAAAAGGATAATAATGAAAACTTGTGACTTTCTCTTCAGAGTCTAACACAGCTTGGCCCCAGTTGGTCATTAAGTCAAAACAACTCACAGCCAAAACCAATGAAACAATCACCTGTTGGAAAACAATGTTTAAACACATTCTAAACAGCAAAATACAGAATAAGCAAATATGATAATTATTGTTTTCATTTTTCTCTGAAGCTTCTCACTTCCCAGGAGAAGAATCCTGGGCAAAGAGATTTTTCAGAAAATATGACAGTAACACTTTATCTTCTTTTCTCTGAGGACATACCTATTAGAATCTACTGCTCTTCCAGAAAGTCTGTTCTTTCAAGACCCTCAAAATCATTCATATCCAGGTGCAGGGATCAAAATAATCCCTTCATGCTCAAGGAAGAGTCTTGGTCTGTTTTGCTCATGCTTTCCGTATGAAGCATTTGGGGATAGAGTGGGTCTGTAGAGAATTGGTTTGCTCTTGCCCTGATCCAGAGTTAAGATTTGACACCCCTTTTTTGACACCTTCACAGTAGTGTTGGAAAAGGAGTTTCCAACTACAGCTCTGAATGACACTGTATCTCAACTTTGCTGAGAATTTACCTCTGATCTATTCTCTCTCATCTGAAGCATTATTTTTTGATCCACTAAATGGAAGGAGGTAACTCATCTAACATAAGAATTGTTGTTCTGACAGGCAACATCCATCCACACTCATAAAATATCCTCTCTTTCTACTAGTATGTAAAGAAATTAAAATTCATTAATAAATTAATGGGTATCTAAAATATCGAAGAAATAGATTATTAAATAAAAAGATCAATACATTCTTAGTTTTTTGTTGGGTGCCTCAATCTGTCCATGAAGTGAACAAACCACCCAGATATGTTTTTTTAATGATTTGAGACAAAGGAGGACAACACAATGCTTACACATGAAATTGTGGTTTTTTCTTTTTCCAGAATTTCTGCCCTTGCCTATCTTGGCAAACATCTTCTATTGCAAAGCTTGCTTTTGATAACATTTTTCCAAGGGAAAAGCATTTCATCAGATAATGCACAACCAGCTCTTTAAGATAGAGTTTCTCTGACTGAATCCTTCACAGAGCCCTAAATGCCATTTTTTTTTCTGGATTACCTACATTTTTAGAAGCATTTACCCCTTTGGGTGTTAAGATTCAAAGGAAAATCCATCCACAGGTGCCAGTGTCAGGGATGTGAACCGTGGGAGAGATGCTGTGCTGTTTGTACATCTGCACCTGGCCTGTTTTGAAAACCATCTCCACCACTGCTGCCTCTGGCATTTATCCCCTTTCCAGGCCCGTGATGTTTTTTTACAACCCCCTGAGGCCCAACATATCTGGCCATCAGGACAGCAAGTCACCAAGCAGCAATGAACAGCAACCATGTGCAGAGAATTCCTTCAGAGGCTCTCCCCCCCCCTCCCTCCTGGGTTTCTCCGCTCCTGAATGTTTGCTCTTTCATACTTCATTGGAGAATTTTGTTATCTCTGTGAGATGTGGCCGGGCTCAGCGCACGAATGTCTGTGGCGGAACACCACCGGAACACACCGGGACAATGGTTAGGAATGGGGGCTCCTCTTGGCCACAAGAAGTGCAAATAAATAAATAAATAGAAGAAATAAATAGAAAAAGGAGACGTGGGGAAATGAAAGTGGGGGAGAGAGAGGGGAAAAAAAAGACAGAGCTACTTTTTTTCCCCCCCACATTTCTTCTCCGAAGGAAGCAGCAGTGTCTCCTTGCAGAACGACAACCCTCAGGATACAGCAGTTGTCTTCAAATCTGTGACCATAAAAAATCATTATCTCTGTGAAATACAGCAATTTGGGAGATAATCAAACAGTGACCAGGGGGCAGAGCTGCCAATCTGAAGGATTATGCTCTGTGCATGCTTGATTCTGTCTGACCTTCCTCCGAGCCAGCTGTCAGCTTGGCGAAAACGCACACGGATCGACTCAGGGCACATTCATTAGACTGTCTTCGGTGAAGAAGTCATTTGCATAAAACCCCAGCTTTCTTAATTAGTACTTCATTTTTCCCTTGACTTATTTTGTGGCTAAGTTCACTTGCCTTTTTTTTTTTTTTTTTAACTTGCCGAAAAATAAAATGGGGGAGGAGATTTCCCTTTTTTTTTTTTTTTTTTTTTTAATGTGGGGGCAGGAGGGAATATGACTTGCAAATTAACTCAGTGATAATTAGCCTATTAACATTTTCAGAGATGTAGGAGGTTTCCAAATGTTAAAAAAAAATGAGAAGCGGGGGGGAAAAAAGGGTGCAGGGGAATACTGGAGTTGAAATTTATTATTGAAATTTCTGGACTTGCAATATTGAAATGTTGGGAAAGGAAAAAGGTCCATGTTGAAAATGTTGAAAAAATTTTCTCCTTTTTTTACAATGATGCATATTCTTTCACATTCACTTAGGAAAATGATACTTCATAATTTCCATGGGAAAAAAAAGAATTTTTCTGTGATGTTAGAAAAATAAAAAATTTTTCTTCTACTACATGTAATGAATTGTATGGAATAAGAAAAAATTGACCACATAACTGCAGATTTACCTAGATTTCTCCTGTATGCACAAATAACGATTTTCACACCACTTAAAAGATTTTAAAAACTAGTTGTGTCAAAATACAAATTGTTGTATGAATTTAAATTCAGTTAAGATGCACCACACTTTACTGATTTAAGATTGTTCTGTGATTGCTGGGAACAAACAAGCCACAGGAATGATTGTCTTGTGTTACAAGGAGTGTTCAGAGGAAAGAGAGATGCCAAATTAGTGCAGACATTATCAAATTTGCTCTTCAGTTCAAAGTGGATGCTAATGATGCTTCTTCTCTGTTTGATATTATGCTCCTTCCTGATGTAGGAAGGTGTTTCTGAGAGCTCCTAAGTTTAATCACAAACTAGTCCAACTTACATTTCAGTACTGCTGGCAGAGCTTAATTATTGCACAAGGGGAGGGAAATCTGGAAGTCCAAGCAACACCCCTGTTACTCACTGACAAATCATAAAATAACAGAGGCACTATGAATACACATCCTAGCACACTGCTTTTGTGACAGATTTCTGTTTGAAATGGTGAAAAAGCAGTAAAACCTGCTGTCAGATTTTTTAATTTCCTTCCCATCATGCGAGATAGCAAAAATGTAACTGGGCACATCATTATTTCAGACATATATTGCAGCTCTCTTATGTTTTTTTAATTTAAAAATTTGGTTTTCCAGTATAGGACTTGCACAGAGTTTCAAGTCAGGAAAGGCAGCTGCTGTCAAGATATTGAACATCCCTAAATTTGAAGAATCAGGACCAGCCCTTGGAAGACAAAAAAATTCAGGTGTTTATTAGTGAAATTAGTGAAACAGCGCCAGGACCTGTTCCCTGGTCCTCAGGGCAGGAGGCTCAGACTGGTCTGTGTGTAATAGTGAATTGCCTCAGCCTCCAAAACAGCAGGAATGCATCCAAACTGCCCAAGAGGAATTGTCCTTGGCCCACACCAAGACCCCAGATATTCAGTGAAATCATCTGGGCAGCACTAGTTGGCCTGGAATGAAACCATGCTGAAAACTGTTCTGGATATAGAACAGTATGAGCAGCCACAGTTTAGTGCCTGTGTCCACTTCCAGCAGGGCTTCATTTACTCAGGCAGCTGTACCCTCAGCTATTTCCATTTGGGAATTAAAACTAGTTCTGAGGTCCATTTCAGATTTTGTTCACTGGGGTGTTATAAGTAATATACTTAAGTAAGTACCTTGAAAACCTGTATATGTGTATTTATAATATTAAAAGAGGCAGGTTAATGAAATCCTGAAGACTGTTCATGGAGACTTTTATTAAACACAACAACATGTCAAGCTCTTGTTTTTGTGATTTTAGATTTATATAGATTTGTTTTATAGATTGGCATTAATTAATTAACAGAGGTGAACTGCTTCCAAATTTCAACTGTAATGGCCTGTGCCAAAGGAGTTCCACAGTGCTGAACACACATTTTTATTTCCTATCTGATGTCTAATAAAAGTATTTCAAGTACCCCAAGAGCAGCTGTAGTTATGGAAGTCAAATGCAAAGAGCGCAGAAGTCAATAGAAATATTCTAAGGTTTTCTCCAGCCTTTCTTGAACTTTCTTCCAATTATTTCTGGAAGTTTATGGGGACCTGTCAGAAAAAGTCTAATCTTCAAAGATTTTTATTGTTTATATGTAGAGTAAAGACAAGCTACTGAATACTAGAAACTGCCCAGTAAAGCTGTATCAAGACAGAAAAAATATAAAAACAAATGTCTACACAGTTTCATTCTCATAGAAAGAAAATCTCATGGGGAAAAGCTGGATTGTAGAAATGACCAATGTGACATCCCTCTGTAAATTGCACTACACATATCCTCAGTGAATTTGGGATATATCCAATACACTCTCAGCCTCACAGCATTTAAAACTCTCTTGTCTGTAGCCTTTGATGGACTCCTGTAACCTTCTGCTACTCTGGGAAAATTTACTACGTTGCAAAGGATAAAAATTGATTTCGTTATTGGACCAAAAGATTCAGCAGTAATTCCCAGTTTAGTTACTAGGGACAATATAAAGTCTAGTTCTAACCTTTCCACACTACTTTTATGCCCTCTCAGTGCCACCACACTCAGCAGATATTTTCATTCAGCTCTTAGGCACCAAACATCAATTCCAAGGCTCTCAGCACAGACCTATAGGTACTTCACTCATGTTATTCAGAGTTCTCTCCTTATTCTATTTCCCTCTGAATTAAAGCTGCAATCAGAAAGGTCAAGTTCTCAGATGTAAATAAAATATTGTTCCTCTGACACATTCATATAAGTCCAAGAGGAGTCATCAATCACTGCTGGTTGATTCAGTACAGTTACAGCAATTTTAGGTCTTTATAAAAGAATTCACTTTGTATTTTCAGTCTAGGCAAAGGTCATCATATCTAACTTTTCCAATACCAAAATTAGACATATAGTCTGAAGTAGTCAGCTGTGCTCCTGCTGTAGTTGAAAGGAGACAGATATGAAATATCAAAAATAAATAAAATCTAACTAAAGAAGGCAGCAGTTCTGTGATGGGATAAATTGCTCTCCCTGGGATCTAGTCTCTCCTTGCTGACCATCAGAGCCTGTCTTGACAGATAACTTAGTTAAGGACAGATAACTTAGTGAAGGAAAATTATTTCTAGAAAAGTTCAATGAGATGGGTCAAGGGTTTAATTGCTTGATTACATGGTACAGACAGTCTTGAAAGCTTTCTTATCATTGTAGCAATTTCAATGTAAGAGTATTATTATTATTATTAATAACAATATTACTATTTTAATTTAGCATAGTTTGAGTTGGAAAGGACTCCAACTCCAACTACTTTTTTGTAAAGTAATTTGGTTCATCCCCTCTTCAATGAGCTGAGACATCTTCAGACCTGATTTCTCAGAGCTCCATCCAACCTGACCTTGAATATCCCCAGAGATGGACCCATTTTTAAACCCATTTTCTATCTTCTTGATTTTGTAATGAGTGGGGATTAGGTGATGTTTCTCAAATCCATGAGTTCTTGGTGCCTGGAATACACTGAATACTCAGCAGTGCTCTACAGCTTCCACTACTGCTTCTTTGCACGGCACATAATTATCTTGTCATGCATTATCCCAAGGCTCTGAAATCTTTGGAACAAAAGGCATCCTAATTCCAGACAGAGATTCAAAGAAACAATGTTCAAAATTACCACGGCTGACTCCAGGGAGAAAATATCTTCCAGTGCTACATGGGGGTCTCTGTGTGGAGCAGAATGCTCCTGTTTCAGGAGGCAAATTTTGTGTCCGATACCAACATGTCCTTGTTCAGTTTTAAATGAGGCTTCCATGCTTCACACAGAAAAGAAACCAAAAAAATCCATAATAAAATCCATAAGTCTGAATGAAAAACTCTAATATAATAAAGATAGGAGCTCCTGGAAAAGGGATGGAGATACATGTCCAATCTTAAATATATTTCTCCCTTCGATCATCAATTTGATGACTAAATACCAAGACGGGATTTGTTTCTCTCGCTGTGTAGAAATAATAAGAAAATTCCTAGAATCATGGAGTTAATTATATTGGAAAAGACCTCTAATATCATTTAATCCAAGAATTAACCCCGCACTGCCAAGGCCACCACTAAACCATGTCCCCAAGTGCCACATCCACTTGGCTTTTGATCTCTTCCAGGAATGGTGATTCCACCACTTCCCTGAGCAGCTTGTTCCAGTTCCTGACAAATCTTTCAATGAAAAAATTCTTAATACTCAATCTATGTCCTCCTTGTGCAACTTGAGGCCATTCCCTCTCCTCCTGTCCCTGTTCCCTGTGAGCAAAGCCAGACCCCACCTGGCTGTCCCCTCCTGTCAGGGAGTTGTGCAGAGCCACAAGGTCCCTCCTGAGCCTCCTTTTCTCCAGGCTGAGCCCCTTCCCCAGCTCTCTCAGCTGCTCCTCATCAGACCTGTGTCCCAGTCCTTTCACCCCTTTCGTTGCCCTTCTTTGGACATTCATGTGTCCAAATAAGTTGTAAATTAAAAATATGTAAATAAAAGGAAGAATGCCTTATTGTCTTCAGTGAACCTAAGGAACACTTTATCCAATCAAGTGGATTGATTTACGCCTCCCTGGTAAGGTTGTCATCTCTCATTATTCATCATTTCACAGTATATCTTCTTATTTCTACTTAGATTTTTTTTTAATTGACGCATTCTATCCGTTTCTTTGACACTTTTTTTTTTTTTCTTCCTTTAACTACTAAAAATTTAACCTAAATTTCCCTGCCAAAGCTTAAACCCATCACATCTTGGTCTGTCCTAGGTGACTAATGAGAATAATTATCAAACCATTTTTCAATGTGAATTATCTACTCAAGCTAAAATAAACCCACCAATCTCATTTTCAGTGAAAATCCCAAGCCTGGCCAACAATTGCAATCCCTGAAGTGAAATAACATGGTTTTATTTACTAAGGCCTTCAGCCTATTCACTGTTTTTTATTGGCATTGAAATAACATTTGGGCAAGATTATATTGCATATCTCCTTTTTTTTTTTTTTTTTTTTCTAAGTATGGCTGTTTAAAAGCCCATAATTAAAAAGCCTCTGTTAATACTCTGATATTGCCACCAGGATCGAAAAGAGATTAGTGCCAGCATTCTGGGCTAGTAAAGCATGTGCATAGTATTGAACATGCACTCACTGGAATGCTCATTCCCAGGGGAAAAAAAAAAAAGAAATAGGATTCTTTCCAAGATGCTCCAAGCATCAGCCGAAGGACTAGATCTTTGTGCTGCCCTGGCACACAGAATCTCTCAGCTGGTGTAAAACTGGTGTACCTGGCTGTTATGTCAGCCTTTCCCTCAATATAGCTTAAAAATCAGCTGCTCTAATGCTCATCTGGATTCCTGGAACCACGGGCAGCTTTTACAACACTTCCCCACGGTTCTGGGTTATTCTTTGCAAGGGATGTCAAAGGCAGGGCTTGATGTGTTGTGGTAGGATATAAATTTTACTGTGATGGAGAATAAATATGTACAATTAAAAAACCTTCTACGGTATTGTTCTACGGCCATACATGTCCTCCACAGTAGATCAAATGTTCCTGGAGAGGAGAGAGCAACAGGCTCAAATACCACTAGAGGTGGAAAATAGGAAAGAAAACAGCTGGGTGTGCAAATTGCAGAGTGATTCCCTTATGACACCTTCCTTGCTTCCATTGTCCCCAACACGTTAAGTGTGCATGACAAGGGGGGAACAGGTAAAACAGTCTGCAGTTCAATTCATTATCCAGCATCAAGTAGGGCCTGGAGTCAAGGTGGGGATGCCCAGGAGCAAGGAGAGTCCCTCTTGCCAATGCCACATGAATTCCATTTCATGTTGTCGTTTCCTGAGTGTGCTGCAGCTCTGGCTCCAGACATAATTCCTTTGTTGTGCCTGACCATGTGCTGGCACCATCTCTGTCTTGAGACGTTCCAGAGCTCCCCTGGAATTTTGGGAGTGCAAATAACTCTGGGAAATACCCAGCAGTATCCCAGTAGTGTCCAAACCCTGGAGGTGTCCAAGGTCAAGTTGGACAGGGCTTGGAGCAGCCTGGGATAGTGGAAAGTGTCCCTGCCCATGGGAGGGGTTGGACCTGGATGAGCTTTAAGGTCCCTTCCAACTCAAATCTTTCAAGGATTCTACAGTTTTATGACTCTGACTATATTTTTTCCCAACATCCTGATTCTATTTTTTTTTCGTTGTTGTTTTTTTTGGTTTTTTTAGCAAAATAAACTGAAAAAAAAATTCTGAGTAATTTAAAGCCTATAATTTGACCTCTCTTTATTATGGAGTGTCATGTCTGACTTTCTCTTAATTTTACGCAGAAAAAAATGCTTGAATCCTACACCTTAACATTATCATAATAAATTTGACATTTTTGGTATTTTAATTAAGCTTTTGAAAAATAACCTTGTTCTGGGGAAGCAGGCATCATTTCAAACCTGTAAAATTAAAGGAAAGCTAAAGCATGTGTCTTTCCCAGCTATGCTGCCAGTTCTGCTGCTGCATTTACACAAGGCATTATTACAGAAATGGGAAAGCTGTGAGCATAGCAGGAAGCTTCACAGATATTTTGTAATGTTCAGGACCTGGATAATCACAAGTTTAAACATGTGTAGTGTCCAAACAGAAATACTTGTTAAAAGAACAGAAAAATGCACAGAAAAAGAGAAGCAGCTCTCAAAAAGAGTTTTCATTTATACAGTTACTCTGAATTCACGGGATTGTTTGATACAGAAAGACGTCTTCAGTGACTGCTTTTCCATGGATTAAAATAGACACCAAATATAATCTAAAAGTAACAGACATGCTTTAATTTCAGTTCCAAGATAAAAATAAAAGCAATTAATACAAGTTTTTGTCACCTCAATGTAAATGAGAAAGACCCCCGAGAGCTCAACAGAATTATTCCAGATTTTCACTGATATAAATCAAACCAGGATTTCACTCATCTTACTTGAACAGAATTAAAATGCAACTTCAAATTACTTAGTTGTTCAGACATATTTATCAACCTTGAGTGTCATCTCATCTACAGGGCTCAGTAACAAAAGGTTTGTATGAAATTCAGAACTTCCCTGCATGAAGGGCTGTTCCTACCATTAAAAAAAGGCCAGATCCTGCTTTATTTGTAGTCTGAATAAACAAGCCAGATAAAATCAGGGATAAGGAAATTATGTTGTCCCTTTTTTTTAAAGATCATGGAATGAAGCACACAGCAATTAAATGTTGCAGCCAAGGTCACATTCTGATTTGTAATCCATAGCATGTTAAGGTTTTGAACACGTGTTTCAAGCTTCACATCCAAATAAATGATTTTGTTATTATTGCTATTTTTATGGCATAAAACATTTGTATTGGAGATTTATTTGTGGTTAGCATATGATGTGGCAAACACAATTTTAAAAATTATATAGCTCAACAATTTTCTGCTTCCATAATATATCCTGTTTTGTTTTGTTTTGTTTTGTTTTCATTCGGAGTGACCAGGTTTTATTTTTCTTTCTTCTTCTGTTTGGGGGAGGGCCTTTTTGCTAAGGTATCAAACTGCAATCTTACATAAGTCCAAATAAAATAAAATAAAATAAAATAAAATAAAATAAAATGGCTACCTAAATACCATTACCTGAAATTTTGAAACATTAAGACTTCAAAAGGGTTAATTAATTACATTAGCTGTGTCATTATCCTGACAACATTCTGCCTTAGGGCATATAGATCTATTCAGCTGCTGAGTTTGAAAGAGCTGTGTCCTTCTCTCACAGAAGAAAATTCATCAGACATTAAAAACATAGTCATTAGCAGAACATATTGTTTTCTCTCCACCAGATTGAGGAACATCAGATGGAATAATCAAAACAAATATTAAATAAATATATCTCTTTAAAAAAAAATGTGGAACCCAGAATTCATCATAAGTCAGAATAGATTTTTTCCATAATTTGAAACTACTTAATATTTACTGATTGTGGAGAACCAAACTAGCCACAGTCTCACATATTTGTAGTCAAAAATGGGTTTAAAATGCTCCTGTATTAGCATGAAAAAATAATGTTATGGCTTTTAACAGGTGTAAATAACTGTACACAGTGCAACTCGTATAAATATAGAAAAATTGGCAAAATAAGGAAAGGACAACAAAGATGCTTAAAGGTATGAAACAGGTTCCATGTAAAGGGAGATAAACTGAAATAAATCTCTACAGCCTCGAGAGACTAATTGTTTCAGAATGGGACAGAAGTCTATGAAATCATGACAATCATGGAGGAGGCAAAGAAAGAACAATTATTTGCTATTCCTTGTAATACAAAATCTAGTAAGTATCAAATAAAATTATCTAAAGGTGGGTTCAAAATGATTAAAGGAAAGTACTTTTTCACACAGCACAAAATTAAACTATGAAACTCATTGCCACGGGATGTTGGGATGTTGTGAATGTCATAAGTTTTCACGGGTTCGAAAAGCAATTAGATACAAACATGGAAGGAAAACCCTTCACAGACTACGAGAGACAAAGGAATAACCCCCAGGTCAGGAAATTGCATAGCCACAGATTGCAGAAGGCTGGAAAGCTCAAATGTGGGAACATCAATGCATATTTTCCTTTTTATCCTCCTTCCTAACAAGCAGTCAGAACTGGCCATTGCTGGAGACCAAAAAGCTGTCTCTACAGTCTGTGGTCTTACTGAATACATCTTCTTTTACAAACCAGTTGAGAATTAGTCTAAAAATATTAGCCCTAGAGTCAGAGGAAATAGTTTTTAATTACAAACATATCCTATGGTTTTGTGTGGTGCTGCAATTCTAGCACAGACCCATGTGGATTCATCCTCTCTGCAGCACTAAACAGGGCCACATGATGAGGAACACATCACATGTGTATCAGGAGATAATTTGGGAAGACCTTTCCTGTCAGAACTTTAAACTGCACCCACCAGTGCTAGTTCTGTTGGAAAGTCTGATGTCATATTTATGGCAGAATCCTAGGTTGGGTAAGGTTGGAGGGCACCACATGTCCAGGATAAGGTTGGAAAGGACCACAGTGGTTCATCTGGTCCCTCCTCCCTGCTCCAGCAAGGCCATACCAGAGCACAGAGCGCAGGATTGTGTCCAGACAATTCTGGAATAATTCCACTGATGGAGACTCCACTCCCTCTCTGGTCAATCTATTCAGTGCTTGGTCACTGCACAGGAAGGAAATTCTTTCTCCTGTCCAGGTGGAACTTGCTGGGATCAGTCCCTGCCCGTTCCTCTGGTGCCATTGCTGGGCCCTGGAGCAGAGCCTGGGCCCTGCTCTGACCCTCCCTGCACACAGGGACACCCAGGGCTGAGGGCCCCTCTCAGCTGTGCCTCCTCTCCAGGCTGAACAGCCCCAGCTCCCTCAGCCTTTCATGGCCAGGGAGATGCTCCAGCCCCTCCATCATCTTTGCCACCCAGCACTGGACCCACTGCAGGAGCTGCACGTCTCTCCTGTCCTGAGGAGCCCAGAACTGGACACAGCACCCCAGATGGGCCTTAGCAGGGCTGAGCAGAGGGGCAGGATCACCTTCCTTGATCTGCTGGCAATGTTCTTCTTGATATAACCCAGAAAAATGAAAAGGAATGTTGTATATCCACTGTGATGTGAAACATCACAGCACATTTCTTATAAATCCTTCCTAAACAAATGAACAAGGAAAACAAACAAACAAACAAACAAACAAACAAAAAACCTGCCAAAGCAAAAAAAAAACACACACACAAAACCACCACCACCACCAACAACAAAAAAGAAACAAAAGAAATCCCTAACAATCCAAGAAAAAAACAACCCAACAGAAAAAAGGCCTGTTTATGAGATTTCAGGGACCGAAAACAGATCCATGGTTTAAAAAAATAATTGCAATTACCTTTGTTTTGGTTTGAACTGAACAGAAACTGCCCAGCTACAAGCAGTTGCACCCTGATGTCGTTGATGACTTCTTGAACTCTGGCAGGAAAAAAATCTCTCAATAATATATAAATCAATCAAATCTAAGTAACTTTCATGATATTGGCAAAAGACACTGTCTTGACAGCAGGGCCATTCCCTGACAAAGTTCACAGCCCTGTAAACTGCCACAGAAAGTGCTTCCAATTTTTATAAGAATATCAAACCAGATGCATTTTCCCAAATATTATGCGGAGTCAACTTTAAATGTGGGAATGGTTCCCTTGCAATTGGCAGAAATTTTGCTATACAAGCTGAACATATGTACCAGATTTTTTGGTTTTTCTTTTTTCTATGTAGAGATCTAAATATATACTCTGATATTCCAGTGGTGTAAACTCTATGACTATAAAGAAATCTAGAAATTACAAGATCTAGAAATCTAGAAATCATAAGATTTCTATAGGAAAAAAGTTTGAAGATAAAAATGTTAAACCCAATAACAAATCTACTTCAGAAATCTATTAAAAAGGGAAAATAAATTATTGGTCTCATAAACTGAATTTTGGATTGGTAGTTGATAAAAAAGGAATTGAGAAGAACCCACCACCAACAAAGGGGAACTGGTATCCAGTAAATAAGTATTAAGGTTGATTAAGCAAATCTATAGACCTGAAGTATAAAATATTCCAAGAGTTTATACACCTCTGTTCTCATATAGAAAATCTCCACATGATGCCAGACATGACATTTGAAAAATATGTATTTTCTAGTTTTGTTGTCTCCTGATTCATCCTAAAAAAATCTTTTGTTGAAAAGCTTCTTCTTTTTAATTTATCATTGAAAATCAAAGTCATGACATGAGTGAAAACCTCTGAATCCACCTTAAATTGTCAGTGAGGGAATTTGCTGCTCCAGCCCATCCCTTCATACTTGAATTATGCAGCCTGAGTTGATTTACAAAGGTCTTTTGGTCACTGACAAGCGCTGGAGGCTCAGTTCAGGTGTCTCATGGATAGACCAAGTGTAATTTGAGAAGCCAAAGGTATCCTGAACATCTGCAGGGGCCAGCTACATCTAACTCAGCACTTCTGGGGGATGTTACCACCTCTGGATCATTTCTTGGGAGCCCCTGCATATCAAATGGCACTGAAATCTGAACCCAGTGCTTTGAGAGATTTACAGACAAATGCTTGATTCTCCGCGATAGTCAAAAAAGTATCAGGAACCCAGATGGCCTGATAATTTTTTTAAATTTTATTTATTTATTTATCTTTCCTTCTTTTTGTGGTTTTAGTACAGCGCTGATACATCCTCTGTGAATGTTTTCACCACTTAAATAAAACACACCTGACAGAGTTTGAGAAGCATTTGGAGAATGGTCTCAGGCACGCAGTGGCATTCTTGGTGTGCCACGCGCAAGGTCAGGAGTTGGGCTCTATGAAGCTTGTGCCTCCATTCCAGCTCAGGATATTCTGTGATTCTATGTGAAATAAAGCCACTTCAAGGTCTCTAGGTGTATATCTTCAATATTGTCTACCTATCAAACTTCTGCCTTCTCAAAATGGAAGTGGAGCATATTCCATCCCACTGGACAGATCTGCCCAGTTACTTTTATGGAAGTCTTTATCAAGTGCTCCCTAGAAGGAGGTGGAACCTTGTGGGGGTCAATCTCTTCTCTTAGGTAACAAGTGATAGGACAGGAGCAAAATGTTTCAAGTTGCACCAGAAGAAGTTTAGATTGGCTGTTAAGCGAAATTCCTTTACTGAAGGGACAGTCAAGCTTTGAAAAAGGCTGTCCAGGAAAATGGCGGAGTCACCATCCCTGGAAGGATTCACAAGACGTGTAGATGTAGAACATCTTCATAGGTGGAAAATCACTTCTATGCAAATAACTAACCCATAACACAGAAGTATTCTCATTCTCGTGTTTTTAAGTACATCCAAATATAGTATGTTTACCAGATTTGAGAGAATCCTGGAATCTCAGAATGGTTTGGGTTGGGAGAGACTTTGAAGATTCCAATCTACTGCCATGGTCAGGGACACCTTCCACTAGACCACACCCCATCCAGCCTGGCCCATGTGGAACTCCACAAAGAATGAATTGTATTTAGAATCTTTGGGCTTGGTGGGTTACAGATCTGACAACAGAAAATTATTGGTTATTTCCTATAGTAAATAATGTGTGAATTTAACTGCTATGTGTGGAAAATTAATAACTTGCTCTACTTCATAGTACTTAGTGGGAAATGGGAAGATATGCACGACTGTGATTCCTTTTTTTTCCTCCTCTTACAGCTTTTCTTCTGGTAATATATTGAGAAAAAAAAAATGAAATATTAAGTTGAAATATTCTAGAATGGCTTTCTGTTTCACCAGGGGGTGACAGATGAAGTGGAGAAGATACCTGTTGGATTTATGGAGCCGATCCATCAGCCCCTGCTTGACCCACAGCTGTCATCTCCCTAACAATTAATATTTACCACTTGTAAATGCCTTCAGCCAGGGAGGGTTGTGAGATGAGAGGAGGTAAGGCAGGGAAAAACCTAAAAGGGAGGTTTTGTGAGGAATTGCAGGGAACACAGTACATCATGAGGTAATTACAGCTCAGCCTGTCCAAGTGTTGCTCTGCAATGGTGAATTATAGGCATGAGGCTGCAGCACTTCACTTTCTTACTTGTAACTAAATCAGAATCCTTTTAAGTTTTAATTAATTTGCTTAGCTTTAGTTGTGAGGGAGCAGGGGAGTGGGGAAGGAAGGCAGATTAACCCTTCAATTGACAAGGACTTTCACAGTGTCTCCTCTTGGGCTATTTTTCCCTCAAGCACCTGAGGGAGACTGCATTATCAGTCTGACGTGGGGGCCCATTAGGCTGTGATTTTAAAATTTTTTTTAATTTGCTAGTGTCTGGTTAGTTCTCTCTATTTCATTATCAAAACCCAATTAATTTTCTGTAAAAGCATCAAATTAATTACAAAATACTATGGAAATATAAAGAATGGAGGAATTTCCCTCTTCTCTCCTCCTACCCTTGCCTCATTATGGGAAATATGTTGGGCCCCTTGGCAGCAAAGCCCTATTAAAGAGCTACAGACTGTCTAGCTCCTCATTTAAAATTCTGTTGGCGGTGTCAGGAGGCCTGTGTGATGGGGGTAAGTCCATTTCCACCCACAGAGATCATTTTCCAATTCCCCAACATGGAAAAATACAGTCATAGAATCATTAGAGGTGGGGCTGGAAGAGGCCTCAGGAGGAAAACCAGTCCATGTCCTCTACCTGTTCACCAAAGCTTCCAGGCATGGACACACTACAGCCTTTCCAGCTGCTCTGTTTTTGCTATGATCCATTTCATTAGAGAGGTGCTCTTACTGAAGTTTTTGTTCAGAGTTATTCCTACCATCTCATTGAATATAGTGAATACTTTTATTTTTCCTCTTTATCTCTGATTTCTAGGTGTTTGAATACAGTTATAATGCTTTCATTAGTCTTTTCTTCAGACAGTTTTGTCCCTCTTCTTTCTGCCTTTTCTTTGTAGGTAACATTCACCGGGGCTCTTCTCTGAGTGGTTGAAGTGAGAAGTGGAAATCATCTACATCTTGACTAAATACGGACCTATGTTTCAGATGCTTAGTGCTATTGGGATATTCTCACCTGTGTTCCAGATGCCAGTTGTTCTCAGGCCCTGTTTCATGGCCTTTATCCTCATCTAAAATGGAAAATGGCAGTAGATGCCAATTGTAGACACCTATGAGGGTGTTCAGACAAGAGGGTTGTGCCCCTCATAGGTGTCTACAAGCTTTCACTGAGTGGAAATCCCACCAGTGTGATATTTTGAGTCCAGAAGCAGAGATTCTCTTTCCCAAACTGAAGAATTTGCTTAAGAGCAAGCTGAACCACTTTCTGGTCATCTTTGGTTTAAACATGAATGAGTTCTCTTTGGCTATAAGGGAAGTTTAGACAGCTGCTACTTATATAGGGACTACAGAGAAACTCAAGAGTTCTCTCTGTCCCTGCCCATGGCAGGAGCTTAGAACCAGGTAAGCTCTAAGGTCCCTTCCATCCCAATCCATTCCATGATCTTATGATTCTGTGGATCAGTGTCTAGTTCTGATTCTTAACATAATTCAGGTAGTTGTACATATGTGCATATGTAGTAAATATGTTGAAGGTCACAGACACTGAGATATGAAGAAAAGAGCACCACCTTTGAGAGTTTTTCACAAAATGGAGATTCCTGGGCCTGTAATTCTGAAAATTACAGAACCTTTGTGCTCGCAATTCTGCTTGGAGAAGATTGACATTGAATGCCTCTGAGTTTTCATTGAGGATCTTTACTAAGGATGGGTGGATAGAATTGTCTTCACAGAAATTTTTAAATGTGAGCATAATCTCCCCATTATACTCTCTCAGTTCTGTGTCTGGAGCAGTGATGAATTCAAGTCATGCCAGAGTAGATACAGCTCTGTTTTCTGGTTTGGATCTATCTCATAAAAATTTGGTTGTATGCTAGGCTAACATAGACATCTAGATTTAGATCCAGATGTGCTTTGCTGGATTTTATCCCTTCTGACAAGAACCATTCAAAAATGGTGCAATCCCTGTGGTTAGGTGGGTGGTGGAACTGAGATTTCTGGGAAGAGTGAAATATGTGTTTGCTTTAAAAAAGCAGATTTGCCATTTTGTTTATCCCCAAATGCTATAATCATGATCACCATAACTAGTACAAAAGGTTCATTGTATTTCAGTTAAACTTGCATTTATATTGACCAAATTATGTTGACCTCATTCCTAAACACCTTTGATTTTGTGTCATGTATGTTGCAAAGGTACAAAGTACTGAATGAAGAATACTCATTGCCAAAAAACCCCATTGCTCTGACCCCAGATCTCATCATCTCTGGTAAATCTCAACTTTACAGTAATGTAGCAGCCCTATCTCCTTTTATTCTTTCTCTGAATGCTCCTTATAGGCCACAATTTAAGCAACAGGAGTATGTGGAGCCCTAAAGCCCTGAAGCAAAACCAGCTCCATTTGGCAGCCAATACATTCCCCTTAGGGCTGCCAGAACACAAGTAGCTCAAACACTGAGGACTGCAGGAAAAACTAAATGTTGCCTCTATAAAACTTAGGTTTTTTCTGGCAGTGCAGGAAAAGTGAAGATTAAAAAGCCCTGGAGTTCTGAATTTCCTGATCCTGCTTCTACTCAAATGGTGGGGATTACCAAAAAGGTCATTCCTATGAGTGGCATTTGTCCACTGTGTCTTTCCCCAGGAGAGTAGCAATAATGGCCAATCAAGACTTGCAGCTAAAGCAAAACAAGGAATCCTGGCCATTTTTCTGGCCATTGCCAGACTGCTGTATTCCTGTTGATGAGGTTATAGTTATGGGATAGTAGAATGATGCTGTTACTGGTCCTAGTCTGGTCCATAGCCCTCTCACTTGACCACAGCCCCTACAGATTCTTATGTTATAGCAGAACTAAGGAAATCTTCACTGGTATTCAAGGTACCTGATAAATGTAGACAAAACTATGTTAATTTTGGCTAAACACAGGAAAACATAACTTTGAGAGGCAAGGAAAGAGAAGGTGAAAGTTGCAACACACCTGTTGAGTCAAAGGAATTTACTACCGCAGAGAAGAGTTTTACATCTGTTGTCTCTTTGTTCTGGTGAACTGTGAAATTTTCTTTAAGCTACAACATTTTATACAAAAGCCCTGTGTAAAGCCAAGTGTACTTCAGTGACAAGCTTGTTCAATGGCAAAAAACTCATCTCACCTTTTATAAGAGAAAATAAAATTGACAATAATGTGTAAATTAGCTATATTCTCTAAGTAATAGTCAGCAGGCAGAAACAGATGCTTCTAGAGCTCAGATTCTCTGAGATATTTTAGATGCTTGCCAGGAGAAAGGTGAGTTAAACCTTGGAAGCATCTTTTCAGCACCACTGATCCTAAAAGGAACCCAGGGTGTGTAGCTTAGATCTAGATGTTAGTCTATCAGACAAAGTCATATGAGACAAATCCATGTCTAAAAATACAATTATGTCTATTCCAGTGCTGCCTGAATTTGCCTCTATAGCAGGTACAGAAACTAAAGGATAATAATCTACATTTAATCCCATTCAAAAATGCTTCAGAAATTATCAGCCAATGAGAAATAAATAACATCTAAGTAGAAATATCAATAAATACAAACTCTACTCACTTATGACCTAGGGAAGTCTTAAAAATAAGACAATCTTCAGTTTCTGCAGCTCCACTCACTCCATTGAGCTGGGCAGATTTATACTAGCTAAAGATTAGGATCAAAATATAAGCTTAACATCTTTAAATGCTCTAATTATTTATCCAAGGCTGTTTTGACTTGCCCTCTGCAGTTGGCTGTGAGTCAGAGGAAGCTCTAAGTAGTACATTAGCAATTATTAGCTAGCTTAAGCTTTCACTGCATATTAGGAATCAAATCAGACATTTTTATTCTTTTAATTATTATTTTTTAGAGAATAGAACAAAATGTCTAATTTAGCTGTGGAAAATAAGAGGCTAAAATAGTGCTTTGGGTAAAAATGTCCCATTTAAATGCCTGCCAGAATTTGAGCAGGGAAAAAAATAAAAGAAAAAGCATGGAGAAGCATTTCTCAGCTTCAGAGAACTACATAAACATTGGCTGATGGTTCTTTCACCATTCTTTGCTCATATTTGACGATGGAAAGTCATATTCTCCAGGGTGCAGAGTCAAAAGCAGCTCCATCAAGACATCAACTGAACTTTTACCTTACATTTTTCTTGAATCACAGAATGGTTTGGGTTAGAAGGGACCTTAAAGATAATTCAGTTCCAACCTTCCTGCCATTGGGGGTCTCCTGAGCTGCTGAGAAAATTAGTGTAGAGAACAATTTAGTTTATGGTCTGCATACATGAAGGAACTTCAACAATATCAAATATTGAAATGTTCATTACTAACCCATGTCCTCAAGTGCAACATCCTCACGTCTTTTAAATTCCTACAGGAGTGGTGACTCCACTACTTCCATGAGTACCCTGTGACCTTTGACAACCCTTTGAGTGAAGAAATTTTCCCTAATATCCAATCTAAACCTCCCCTGATACAACTTGAGGCCACTTCCTCTTATCCTGTTATTTGTTACCTGGGAGAAACGTTACAGAAACCCTGTCCACACTGGCAAGGAGACGCGAGTGGTCTTTGGAACTCGTGTTGAATGCTCAACTCTGAAATGCGATGGAAGAGGTCAGCACGGTCAGACACAATGGTTCAGGCATAAACAGGACCTTAAGTGAGCCTATTCTGTGGGACATCCTGCAGTGAGTTTAGGAAGAGCTACATGTGGGTCTCAGAAAGAAAACCAAAGCTCTGCTTCCACAGGCCTCTCTAAAGAGATTGACTTATATCCCTGAGATTGGTTTCTTTAGGTACTTATACACAGATAAGCAAGGTCATTAGCATCTTAGATCAGCTTTCCATGGGCATATTTTCAAGACAAAAGTTTTTTTTTAATTAGGCCAACTGATGCTCAGCCAAGAAAAGCAGCATATTTAGTATTTTAGAAAGCAATGCATATTGATCTTTTGAGATTTACAAATAGCACTGACAAGATACAGCAGGATGACTAACAACAGGAAGATAAAAGTAGGAACACTTTCATTTTGGTGTGACCTATCAGAGCATAATAATATTGCAGAAAAAATGTTGGCATTTTGATGTCTCCAAAAGCTGAATTCTAAACAAGACCAGCAAAGGCCAGGAAACAACACAGAAACAGTGGACAAGACGATCACTGTCGGTCCATCCAATTGGACTGCTCTGCTCTATTCCAATTGCTTATGCCAATTGGATTGTTCTGCTCTGTTCTGTTCTATTCTGTTACATTACATTACGTTACGTTCCATTTTTACAGAAAATGGACGAACCTTTTAGCCACTAGATCTTTATTTTTGTACATGACTGTGGCCTATAACACAGACTATTCCACAGTTTCTGTCTCCCATTACTTCAATTTCTTGCAGGGGTATTCTGGTACCCTTCCGTGGAAAAGAGTTCATGGAATCCTTAAACTGAAATCAGTAGGACAATTCAAAAAAAACAAACGTCAAAAGATACAGTTCTGATTCATCTTTCATAAAAGATGAAACTAGGCTTGAACCAAGAAGAACAAGGAAGCAGCCTCTCTTGGCACCAGTAATTACCATCTGGGATGGCCCCAAAAGTCCTTTCTTTGTTTTGAACCACTTTGACAAATGGTGCAAGTAACAGAACTGGAAAAGACAGAGCACTTGGCAAAAGGCTGTAAAATGGCAAAATCACTGAAAGTGTGTTATAAAGCATGCAAGAAGGAAATACTCCCCCAAGCAGGACATGTCAGTTGCATGGGAATGGCTGAGAAAAAACAGTTGCTTAAAGACTGTGACTTATGAACGTCTGCAATGGAAGCAGAAGAAGTGCCATAGGGGGGTAGAGCAGATGAGAAATGGATTAAGCCTGAATGTGGAGGAGAAAACTGGAAAAGTCAGGCAAAGTTTCTGAGGTGGAAGACGACATGCCCTAGGAAGACGTGGAAAGTTGGGATGAAAAGAAATTCTCCCTAAAGGCACAGACCTTGTCTATTACGTTCTGCAGTATTTCAGGAATTAGGTTAGAGGACAATGATTTTGTACTTTGCAAAAAATGGTTATTTTTTTTTCCAATAAGAAAAAACTCCACATATACCTACATCTATATTTATACCTGGAGTTTGTAGCAAACTGATGCTTATACCATTATATACCTATACAGGTATATGTATGGAAGTAAATTATTACATTGTGCTTTTGTATTGTACTGTTAATTTTCTTCAAAGGGATTGAAATGTTTATGAAAGAAAGAGAATCTTATTAGGAAATGAAGAAGAGTCTGCTGCTGTTAGTTAAATTATGGTTTGGGACACAGTTATTATAGTCTTTGGCTTTCTTCTTAAGTAATTTTTTACTGCAGGTTGGAAATTGGTTATATATATACATTAAAAAGACAATTCCATTATCATCAAAAATTAAGACTTTTTTCAAACTGTCAATTTCATTGATTTTTTTCCTGCTAATCTCAGAATGGAATATTTCTATCCTCTTATTTGAGATTACTTTCTAGAAAGAAAGTAATGTTGTGGGGAAGGATATTAAGTTTAGGAAAGACAAAATAAAAGAATTTTTCTGTGATAGCTTTTTTTGATGCCCTCATAACATTATTTTTTACAGTTTCACTTAATAGAAAAACCATTTTGGAAGAACCAAAAAGAACTAACTGTGTAAAGCAAAATATCCAGTTCTTGCCCAGGGCTGCTTATGACGTCAGTACCCTAATAAATCATGATAAAAACAATGTTTCATATTCATAGCCTTGATATGGTCTGAATTTATGAAAATAAGTAAAATAGAAGGGTACAAATGATAGTTGTCATCAGTTTGCATATATGGGTACCCAGGAGGAATATAGCGACAGTGTCAGAGCACTCAGGGATCAGGGTTAGGAATTCACATGGAAGTTGATTCTCACTAAACATACAAAGATCAACAGGACAGACTTCTGTGGGAAGGAAGATCAGGAAAAATGTGGGTTTGGTGCTGAAAGTGGCAGGGGATCTGGTGATAGATGACACAGAAAAAGCTGGGGAACAAATGCCATATTTTCCTTGATTTTTCCTAGTAAGATTTGCCTTCAGCAGTCTCAGAAACCAAAAGGAAAATCTGGAGCAAGGAAGACTGACCATCAGTGGAAGAGGACCAGCATAGGGAACTTGTATACAAGTGGACATATTCAAGCCCAGAAGACCTGGTGAGATGTCCCAGGAGTATTGAGGGAGTTGGGTGGTCACTCTCAACTACCTTTGAAAGGTTGTGGCCACTGACAGAGATCCTTGAGCACTGGAAAAGAGCAAATCTCGCTCTTATCTTCCAGAAAGGACCTGAATGAGGATCCAGGACAGTACAGATTGATCAGCCTGCAAGGGTGGTGGAACAACTCATCCTGGAAACCTCTTGCAAATGTGTGAAGGACAAGGAGGCAATGAGGTGTAGGGAACACAGACTTATGAAGGGAAAAACATCCCTCCTCAACTGGATAGCTGTGTGCACTGAAATTAATAGGACAAGGAGGGAGCAGTGGGTATGTTACATTTTAAATTTGAAAAAGCTTTCCACGGTGTCTGACATAACCACCATAGGCAAGTAGATCAAGAATAAAGTAGATAAGTGGACAGTGAGGTAGATTGAAAGTGAGCCAGTCTCCCAGCCTCGTGGGGGTTATGACTGGCAGCACAAAATCCAGGAGTCAGAGACACTGCTGGGCCAATGCTGTTAATCATTTTCAATGGCCAAGATGATGAATAGATGCAAGTCTGGAAATGGTACAAAATTGCAAGGAGAAGTTGATATGCATAGTGGCCGTGCTGCCATTCAGAGAGACTTCAACAAGCTGCAGGAATGGGCCAATGGGGATCTCCTGGAGTTCAGGAAAGGAAAATGCCAAAATGCTTGGAACAGAAAGGAATAACTCCATGTGCCGGTACAGACTAGGAAATGCTGGGAAAGCAGCTTGGAGGGAAAAGACAGAAGGATCCTGGTGATTCCGTCAAACTTGCAGACGGTGATTCTTTAATTTCACATAGACCACTTTTTAACGAAAATCTAAATGGAAATTTGAATAGAAATCTGTTGTTATTCTATATATTGTGAGTCACAGACAAACTGCTTAAATAATTTATAGGAACTATCCACAACAGATAGGACAGATTAGCCATCCACCCTCTAGGAATAAAGATCATCAACACGGGTATCATGAAGATGACTGAAAAGTGGCTGATGCTGCATGAGTTGATACTGCTTCTAACAGGAGTGGAACTGTCACTTTCAACATCCACTGCTCAATCCATTCCTACTGTCCTCCCAAAGCCATCTCAGTGCACTAAAATATCTTTAGATCCTTCCATTTCCATTTCCCTGTCAGCTTCTCTCTCTGTATTCCATTGTGTTAGTTTGTATGTATGTATATGATGAGACAGCTCAGAATTTTTTTAGCCTGACTTGGGCTGACCACAACATGCATGCACAAGAGATGCAAAGCTCCTTCCTTTTTATATTCCTGCATGTTGTCAGGGATAATGCAAACTGGAGCAGTCACAATACATTTGCCCTGGGGAAGTAAACAGATAAAAGTAAGAAATACATATATTAAATATTTTGAGAAATTATTGGATATTACTTGTACCTTGTCCAAATTCTATAACCCTGTTTTTATATATTGAATAAACTCTTACCTCCTCAGTAATCCCATGAAAGAGGCTTTCTGCAGAGTAGAAGTGTGCTTGTTTGTGCATATTCACAGTCGACTTAGTCATAAAAATTAAATGTTCTTTTGTGGATGTACCTATGGGTTTCCACTGATAGGGAAAAAAGTCCAGACATGTAATCTCAACATAGGGAATAGCACCTGCCTTAACCAATGGACATAGTGAACATTCCCTGGGCAAATTAACCTGATAGGATCTGGCCCTAAAGTGTCATAGCAAGCCATAAGGATTTTTAATATGATTTTCCTCATGTCCAAGAGCAAGAATGTGGGAAAAAGGAAGAGGTGTGACTTGCAGAACATTACATCATCCCCTTTCACTGGCTGTAAGGACACGTAGGCCATAAACAAATGGAATTGCTTTGGAAAGATTTGAAATGGAGATTTCCTGGAACAGCTGAGGTGTTTGAAACTTGTTAGAATATGCAAATGGATTTGAGAGTTCAGATGAGCTCTCAAAATATATTTCATAACTAAATATTGTGGACCAAATAATGCTTTTGATCCCTAATAACTGGCACTGGTGAAGACTCAATTTTTCATCATTAACATAAGACCTTGACCACTATGAACAAAGACAATATTGGTTTCAGTAGATGAAAATTAAGCTAGAAAAGAGGAAAAATAGAAGAAAGGAAGAGAATATATATTGTTTCCTTAAATAAAGATTGAAAATGTGTATCGAAATTGCCTTGTGGATTCAGAAGGGAAGGATCAGCCTTTTCCTTTGAAGAAAAGGACTTCTGTCACATGGTGGGATTTTTGGAGTTTTCCTGTGCAGGGTCAGAAGTTGGACTTGATGACTTTTGTTGGTCCCTTCCAGCTCAGAATGCTCCATGGTGCTATGATTCTACTCAGACTGCCTGCAGACAATAAACACGTGGCAGTTACAGTACAGTCTGCTTGGCTACTCTTGACAGTAAGAGCTGATCTTAAGTAGATTTTCAATCATCATTAGAAGTGAGAACAGATTACACACTATAATTCAGAAAGACCACGAGATCCAGTACCTTTACCAGAATCTTAAATTTCCAGGAAGGATATGAAAAATAGTAGCAAAAATAAATTTTCCAAGACCGAGCTATCCAGAAGATTTTCCCCAAAAAGAAATAGATGCTCACCATTAATTTATTGTCTCAGGTTTATTTGTGCAATCTGAAACAGCATAGGACATACAAACAGGAGACTTTTTTCCTGATTCCTCATTCCAAGCAATTCATTGTGTGTTCTGGAATGGTGCTGGTAGTTCTTGTTTTTGGGGTAGTGGCATTGTCATTCAAATTCCTTTATAAAGCCCCAAGAGATCTTTGGGTGAAAACCATTGTAAACATATGAAACACTTTTCTTCTTTTGTTATTATAGTACCAATAATCTTTGCTGCCCTTTGTATTAAATTTTCTACTCATAGCACCTGCAGTACTAAGATTACAAGGAATTTTATTGCAATAATACATAATTTTTTCATACCAGTGCTGTACACCATTCCCACAGGGGGAACTTTCTGACATCACCAGGACCAACAGGACACTTACGGTAAAAAGAAATAAATCACTCCCTAGGACACCTATGTAAATATTTAAAACCTTAAATTTATTACACATTCTTGAAAATCTCAGTTGAAACTTTTGCAAAAAACCCTGCAATATATTTCTTATTTATGGATCATTAATTTACTGAAAGCTCATTGTGGGTCATTTTTTTTAACAGAGTATTGAGAAACAAGGTGCTGCTCACTAGAACTGGTAAATATTACAAAGTATCTCTGAACATGCATTTTGAATACAAATCAGAAAATTTCCATTACATATGCAATCTCCTTTTTTCATTTCCCATTATATACTCAGCAATATTATTGAAGAAACAGAGTTTTATAAAAGCTCATACAAATGCTCATTTCCTCAGTCTACGATCCGACACAAGGAAATACTGATAAGGTTATCTGCTTCTTTTATTGGACTTATTAATTTTACTGAATATATTCCAAGACATGATGTATCCTTCAGAGTAATCAATGCAAAACTCAACATTAGAGGGGGAAGGAAAACATGCTTATTGTGCAGTGCTGTGATAGGTCAGCTTTTGAACTTCAGAACTGCTGGTGTTCACAATTTCTGAGTGGCAATTATTCAGTATCTCAAAAAAGTAGCTTAATGTACACTGAGACAGCTCAAGTGCCATAGTTTCCTGCCTGGGTCCTACAAAGCATTTCAACTCAATAAAGGAAAAATAAATTTCTTAGCATAAGGTCACTAGGACAATAAAAACTAACTCATATCATTTTACTGCCAGAGAAGCTGGGACCCCATTCAGGTTGTTTTATTCCTACTTGTTCAAAATGTTAATAGAAGAGTTTGTTCTTTAGTGATGTATTCTGCCTTATCCTATAAAGTTTTAAGTGCATAAAATGTTTCAATTAGATATATGTCATTTATATATAAAATTGTGTCTTTAAATATTAAATTTATAAAAATTGTATACATAAATACAATTATGTGAAACTGTTTTTTCCACATTTAAAAAAAATTGTTGCAAAGATTTTAAGAAGAAACAGATCCTCTCCAGAACTCTCTGTGCAGAAATGAAGGCACACAAGCAATCTATGGGTCAAGAGCTTTTAGGACATGACAGACTCAGTGAGCAGGAACAGCTGAAACATTCAGCACATGCCACTGTCCCATCGTGCATGGCCATGCCCAAGACATCTGCTCAAGATCTGAAAATGTCATTTGCATCAAAAGTGTCTGTTGAAAGAAGCTTAAATTTATGCTCAATAAAGCTTAAATTAGGTTCAATGAAAAAATCAGAAATTGCCTCACTGATATGGCAGAACACTGATCAGTTCTTTTTGATGAAAACTTCTTGTAGCCAAACATTTCCATCTTGGGCCTAATGCTCAGTCAAAGAGAATTCTCTCTGCTTCTTTTGCAGAAACAAAGTGAATTGGGGAAGAGTGAAGAAAAAGACTTTCTATTCCTATGAAATGCATTAACACCTCTTGTTTTGTTTCATTTTATGTATAAATCTATATATTCATGTGCACCTAACTAATATGTATAAATAAATATTAGTTATCAGACTCTATACACATATAAATCTTTGGAGCATATCCATGCTGGATGTCCCAGACCAGACCTTTGTAGATAGGCATCAATGTAGATTGGTCTCATTGGAAATACCAACAGCCAAAAGGGCTTCAGGTTTAAATAATTCTCTTGCCCTTCCAGGTGGTTCATCACTCCAAGTCAAGTTCAAGATGTATTGATTAAGTAGCTTAAGGGAAGGTCACAGATCTCCAGCCTACCTTCCCTGGGGTCTCCAGAAAAGAAGGATATTTTGTGGCCAGATGGAATCTCATGCCAGTTATCAGACAAGAATAAGACTACTGAACAAAACAAACCTCATTTAAAATCAAAATTAGCTTTCCAGTGGCCAGAGATAGATGTTTTCCATTTGTGCAAAGTGTTTTAAAGTAACAATTTAGCCTTCTGATATTTGTAGTAATTTTTGGTAGTGTCATAACTTTTTCTGATGTGGTCTTCATTTAAACAAAAAACTTTGGTTACCTGTGCTCCCACTGTATGCTCCCCTTCAAAAGAGCTTTTCTCTTTTCCTCCCTGCTCAGCACTTGGACCATCTTAGCCAAAATACTTTGAAATTTTCTAGTTTTGTGTTTTACTTCTGTGGTGGGGATCATCCAGTGTAACTGAGACTCTCAGGCAGCTATGGGGGTTTTTTTGAAACTACAGGCTGGAAAAATGTTAAAAAAGGACCTGCAGGATGCCTCTCCCTATGAACCCATGAGGAGAGAGAGCTGGAAATGATCATCTATTTTAAAAAAAGGTACAGTGTTCTTTCACATGCAAATTACCAGAGATCCAACTCACATAGTTCATATCCCTATAGGAGGAAATACAGCAGAGCTGACAGATGTCATCAGTTGACTTAAATGACTGTATAAAAATTCACAACGTAAGTCTTTTATCTACAAACCCCGCATGTTTAAGAAAAAAAACTGTGCCAGTGGTTATAGGCTACTACTCTCACTGCTAAGCTTTTGTCACCTGCAATTCCATGGGTAAACAGTTCTAAATTATGGGACCCATTCAACAATATCAAGAATTTTAATATAAAATGGTAAAGACATGGATTTTTAAAACAAAACCAGAAAACAATGAAAAATTACTGCTGTGCATGAAGGTTTCTTTATGATCCATCTTGCAACATTTTTATAGGCTGCATGTCTGAAAGAACATACATATAACGATGTTTAAAGTGTAGTTCAGAGCAAAATTATTGCAGTTTTATATATATAGTGAAGCCATATAACAAAAGAGCAGTAGCTAGTGTTTGCCCCTATATGAGATGCAGTCATATAATAGAGAGCCTTAAAGCTAGGGTTTACTGTACTTTGGGAATTAATCACATAAACTATAAATTGGGTTCAACAGGCTGGCTGGGTAAATAGGCGCAGCTAATGAGGACACTATGAGATCTTATAAGAGCGCTGACTGCCCCAGGACAAAAGTGCCGAGCTGCACCTGATGGAAAACTAGAAGACATCAAAGCATAAAGGATTAGTGCTCTCACAGTGTTGAGAAATGGCCAGGGGGAGATTCACCAACTTATTACCCACATCCAAGCTAATCCTGTTATCTGCAAAATATGACTGTGTTCAGGAACTGCCACCACCTAAACTTGCAGGAGACTAATTCTGTGTTTACATGGACAAAAGTGAGGGGAATTTTCATCTGGGCAAAGAATATGAGAGAAGGGAATTTTTAAGGGTTTCCTTTGTATCGAATGCTTGAAGAGGGGAAAATATAAAATTAGTTCTTTAATGGCTATTCCGTTTCCTATATAGATATCCTATAGGATAGAATCCTTTCTCTCAGAATCCAGGGCAAAAAGTCACATAAAATGTGTTCTCTCTTGTTTAGTTGCACTTTCCTAAAAGAAAATCAAAATGTATTGGAAGTACCTTTGAAGATGAGAGGAATTAATAGTTCCCCCAATATCCCTGCCCAGGAAATCTTTTGTGCAGCAAATGTCTGCCTGATGTTTTTTTCAGAGCAATAAAATGAGGTGAAAAATATCCCAAGGTCCTTGCCAGCACACCACAAAAATATAATTCATTATACAGCCTAAGGTATGTGAGTTGGCTCAAAATTTTTTTGGAAAAGGTTTATAATTACCAATGCTAGGAATCTAATTTCTTTTTTATACCAAAGGTTCATTTGGTATAACAGCACCTATGGTGGAAAAGAGATCTTATTTTTAAATTTGAATAAAACAGAAATAGACCAAATAGTACTTCTTAGAGCAGATAATTCCAGGGAAAAGGTCTGCAAGTTAAATTTAATCTAAACATGCAATATGTTCCTTCCAGTGGCTCATCAGTGCCAGGGATGGTTGCCTCCAGGGCAGAGTTTAGGCGTGATTACCCAGGCAAGCCCATGGCTAAGCATTTATATGGCATTAAGGAACACCCCCAGCACACAGATCTTGCAGGCAAGGATTTATCTAGCTATCTAAAGGGAAATGATTAATTTTGTAGGTTTTAATTTTTAGGGATGTAAGGATGCCAGAGTGCCTGGTGATGGGAGAGAGTCATTGTGAGGATGGCATTGCCTGCAGGCTCCCCTTGGCTTTCTCACTGGTGCTGTTTGACAGCACCACACCAAAGTTGTGAGAATATTGCAATTAGAGGCCTCCATTAGCAATGAAAAATAAGCACCCTGAAGAGAAGGAGGTGGTGATTGCCTGATGTAAGTGAATCAAACTACCAGGGGAAGATTGGTGTGGCGACCCCAGGGTACCTGTGGAAAAAAATTTATACCCTTGACTTGCATGTCAGCCCCTTCTCACTTGTCTGTTTTCTAACCCTGGACATATATGGATTTCTTCTTTTCTTTTTCCCTTAGTATCACACAGTCTAGTAACAAGAATGTCCCTTGATTTTTGATAATTGATGTCCCAAAATTCTTGATAATTTACTATTTTTCAACCCAGACTGCAATAGTTCTTCCTCTGTCTATATATATAAGGATTTCCTGGTGTCATTTTCAAAGGATGGAGTTGATGACCATGGAAGTCTTGTCCAATCTTAATGACTCTGTGATTCTGTGAAATTGCCAGGAAACAGACCAAGGAATGTTCATTGATTAATTTGGCAGCTTCCTTCATTTGGTAAGGTGAGGCTCTTTCATTCATAAAACTGATATAAACTGAAAAATGAGATACTGACATCTCTCAAAGTCCTCTCAATTTTACTAAGTTCTTTCTTTTGGAGAGTGAAAAATATTTAACCATCTTTTTAAAGATACATGAAAGCTCCACTTGTACATCTTGGCAGAAATTCTCCCCTATGAGGAGGGTGAGATCCTGGCACAGGGTGCCCAGAGAAGCTGTGGCTGCCTCTGGATCCCTGGAAGTGTTCAAGGCCTGCTTGGACAGGGCTTGGAGCAGCCTGGGATAGTGGAAATTGTCCCTGCCCATGGCAGAAGACTTGGAACAGGATGGACTTTAGGAGCCTTCCAGCCCCAAACCATTCTGTGATTCTATAATTCTACCATTTTCTTTTTCCCTAACAGACATGTCTCTTCCTTGAGTTTTTATTGAGAAAATTCTTAAATTTTATTTTATTCCTCTTGAAAATGTGAAAAAAAAATACTGAAAATGTGTTGATTGTTGGATTCAAAACCAAATAATTTTATTTTGTAAGAATAAAATGCGTTTGGATTTAATTCAAAATAGATTCCCTATCTGGTAGTTTTTTAAACTTCCTAGGAAATTTGACAGCCACAGACATCAGAGTGCTATCAATGCAGTGAAGAACAGATTCAGCTAAGACACGGCTTCTTAGAAAAAAAAAAGGATAGAAAACACCAGTTAAAAGATGCAGTAGTTCTCTGGAGCATTGATATTCACATAAATTTCTACATGTTTGCCTGATTATGGGCTGAAATAAGTTGCTTACTTCTTCATCTTATTTAAGCCAAAACAAATGGAGCAAGATTAAGCATTGTGGTTTCAAAACAAGAAGGAAAAGAAAACCTGATTCCTGCCTGGAACATGTAGGGACTGACATGATAGCCCTGACAACTGCTTCCCTTCTTATTTTAGATATTTGCTGATCAAATGGGAAGCAAGAATGAAAAGTAATAATACCTACTAATAATTTTGTTTTTCTTACTGATTTCACAAACTCAAGTACAGTTTTGGATGACAGCACAAAAGCCTCAGAATAGATGTATATACAGCTAAAGAAAAACACTAATTTTGAAGCTATGATTTATACAAATATTATATCGATCCTTAAATTAAATCCTTAAATTGAACATCATGAAGGAGAATGATCTCATGAAAGATTTTCTGATTTCAAGATTCATTAGGTTTGGTTGAAATTGTGCCTGCTGTAATTTTCTGACCTCTTCCCTGATGTTTTTTTTCTTCTTATCCTGGCTCTCTTCCTCAGCAAATTCACAGAGACCATAATCTTGATATTTGCTGTTTAATTATTCAGACGTATAGATCACCTGTTGGCAAATAAGACTCTCGTAAGAACTCAAAAAATTGCATTCTGAAATTTGTTTTGGACAACACATGGATCCCAAAATTGACCAATGATCAAAATGTGTAGGATCACAGAATCAGAAAATACCCTGAATTGAAAGGAACCCACCTGTGCCATTGACTCCAATGATCAAATGCAGCAAGGCAACAAGACCCTGATGATTCCAGAATGAATCCATACAATTTTCCATGGCCCTTGGCAGAAATCAGCTCCATTTGGTGACCGTTATCTTATTCACCTTGTACATACATTTACAGATTTATATAAATATTTTTTGCAGCTGAAGAAAAGGCAAAACTCTATGGATCAATAACTCCTCCCCTTTCACGTCCTCCTCTCTCCCCACCACAAATTAGAAAACACTGAAAACAATTAGTTTATATTCCTTAGATTTTTAAATATTTTTTTTCGCTGTAGTCCAATCTGTATCACAAAAAGTGACAAGAGTGGAGGCCTTCTCTTGCCCTTAAGTCCTTTTAGAAATAAGTCTACAAAGTAGTTTTTTTTTCTGTTAACTAAATATTTTGCTTTTATTTCCCACAGCTATGGAAAAAGTCAATATAACAAATTTCAAAATACCAAAGAATATTTTCCTTTGTAGCTGCAGAACTATGATGCCTTTACTTTTTCTGCATTGATGTTTTATGTTTCTGAGACACTCAGAGAAGGGAAAAACAAGTTTCTTTTCAGTGAGTTCTGAGCTCCCAAGTACAAGAGAGACGTGGAGCTCCTGGAGTGGGTTCAGTGCTGGGTGGCAAAGATGATGGAGGGGCTGGAGCATCTCCCTGACAGGGAAAGGCTGAGGGAGCTGGGGCTGTTCAGCCTGGAGAGGAGGCACAGCTGAGAGGGGCCCTCAGCCCTGGGTGTCCCTGTGTGCAGGGAGGGTCAGAGCAGGGCCCAGGCTCTGCTCCAGGGCCCAGCAATGGCACCAGAGGAACGGGCAGGGACTGATCCCAGCAAGTTCCACCTGGACAGGAGGCTGAACTTCCTTCCTGTGCAGTGACCGAGCACTGAACAGATTGTCCAGAGAGGGAGTGGAGTCTCCATCAGTGGAGTTATTCCAGAACTGTCTGGACACAATCCTGTGCTCTGTGCTCCCTGTTTGAGCAGGGAGGAGGGACCAGATGAGCCACTGTGGTTCTTTCCACCCCTTTCTTTGATTCTGTGATGATGTGTGCATTTAAGGGACACGTGACAAGTCGTTACTTCCCCTCAACTTTTAGAACGAACTAAAAGTTTTTTCTCAGCAATATATTCAGTGGGTAAAGAGGGAACCTATCCCAAAGATCTGCATTTGTTTGCAGCAAAGATCACGATCTATGGGCAGGTCAATCTGTATAGTCTGTTGGAACTCTTGGTGTGTGACCCACCTTCGCAAATTGATATCTGAAAGGATCAATTGCTTACTTATATTAGCTGAATTCTACGTTTTCCAACAATTTCTTCATTTTCTTTTCCAAGTCATGAATGTCCACACTTCATCTATTGTTTTTTCTATTTCATAATAATCTTTTCATACCTAGAACAGAAATGTCTTCAAGGACTGTCTGGTGAGCACTTTTGAGTAGTTTTTCATAAAACCACATAATAGTTTGGCTTGGAAGGGATCTCAAAGGTCCTCTGGTTCCAATCGAGTGCCATGGGCAGCAACACCTTCCACTAAATCAGTGTACAAATGCTCCCAAATATTTTGGATTGCTCTCATGACAGGATATCTGATGTTCTGTTTGCTCACCTTGGTATAGGACAATTCATACACAAGATTAAGTCTGGACATTTTAAGTTCACTTGTACCTATATGGAGTTAAACAGTGACAAACTCACAAAACTAAGTTGCATTTTGCAAGGTACATTCAAAATTTTTTGATAGACTAAGGAGCAGGAAAGGCCTGAGGTGAGCAGTGTCTTTAAAAGAGTTGTCAAAGTACTCTGGGCCTGCTTATGGCCATGTTTGGCTGGAAAGCACTAATTAGATTAGATATACTTGGCTAGAAGGCAGAAAGCTTAAAACATTAACTTTTTAAACATGTGCATACATTTGGACTATAACATATTCTGCTTTTTGGAGGTATGCTCTGAGTAAATATCTTGCCAGCATGATGTTATCCCTTAATTTCCTACATAGAAATATACTGTTTCAGAGCACACACACAATTCTTTTATACAGTGTTGAGAGAAGAGCATGGATCTAAAAATGGTACTAATATCTCTTTTTTTAATTAGGAAACACATAGAAGTGCTACACATTTGCTGACATAGTTAATTATTTATTTTTTTAGTATATTTGTTTGTATATGATTATTGAGACGAAGGCTATATAAGAATATAAGTAATTTTTATCTTCAACAGGAATTATTCCTGTTGAAGAAAGAGCTTCCAAACAGTGTGAAAAACCTTGAATTTTGTTGTCTTAGCACAAACTAATGGAGAAATACATGATCCCATGGCAATCTACCTTCTGTGGTTTCCCTCCCCTCTACTTCCCTCTTTACTGAGGCACACAAGGCCTAAACATGCAGGGTTACAAAAAACAGCACAGTCTAAATAACTTCACTTTGGGAATTGCATAACATTGGAAAACTGCTATTCTCACCAAAAATTCCCACTGGAAAGAACTGAGCACAATATTGGGTCAAACAAGAGTGTGAAGTGGTAATTTGAGCACTGGGGAGTTTAAATGGATGACTATTTGTAGGATTATTTTTTGTACATCCACAAGGTGATCAGGAATAACTTTTTTGTTTAACTTTGTTTTTCAAGCTATTTAACAGATAGAGTGAGGAAGAAGGGGCTTTTCCAGCAGATTTTGCTCACCTTTATGTTCTGTGTCCATCCAAAGCAATTGCTGGGTTGGTTTTTATTGTTTTTATTTGTTTGCTTGTCTGGTTTTTAAGGCAGGGTCCAACAAACACATGGGAACATGAGGCATTTTTTAATTGGGGAATATGGTCCATAAATACTCACTCTGGGATTTAGGAAGTCTTAGAAATTCCTTTTCTGAGACTTCAATTCAAGACTTTAATCTTCTGAACATTTATAATGGGACCTTCAAAATCTGCTTTTGAGATCGAGCATTGTATTCTACATATTTTGCATCGAAAATTTGGAATTGCCTATTGGACTTTTGTTTAGAAAATCCCTGAAAATACAATTCACAAATAAACTCAGATTTTCTAGAGTCACTGTTGGTTTGTGATCGTGGGCTTCAATCTTCTTAAGAGGTGTCTGTCTAAATCTCATTTGCAGACTGATATGTCTTTTCTGTCAGGAATTTCCTATTTCGTGCAATTTGCACCTCTCAAATGCTCTCCTAGCCAAAAAATTTACAACTTTTTTTTTTTTTTTTTTTTACCTGTTCCACTTCACAAATATTGGGTGTGATCCTTCAGGATTTTTCAGGAATTTTCTGTAGTATTACATGAGTGAAAGTATGGAAGGAAATTTTCCATTTTTCCATTGCCTGTGAGGAGAAGGTAAGATGTGTGGTTAATGTTAAGTCAGGAGACTCCTACCCCCACTTAATTAGGAAAAGCAGTTAAATTAGTAGAATTGACTGGTTTGTAATCTTAATTGGGTTAATATGTTCACCTAGGTTCATCCCATCTAACTGAACTGTCTCAGACTGGGATGAAATTGTCCCAGGGTCCCTCTATAGTCAGTGGGGACTGATCTACACATCCATATCATATTTGGAACTTATGTAGGACTTGTTTGACTCTGGGGAATACATTTCTCTGCACTTGGAACAGAAGGCATTGAGAAGACTTGGCAAAAAGAGATTTGGTGTGGGACTCATTCACCTTCATTTTTTGCCAAATTAGGTTGCAGGTCAAAATTCTTTAATCCCTTGGCAATTACAGAGTTTGCTTATTTTTTAGGGCTGCCTAATCCTAAATTTAATACTTAAATTTCAATTCTATTGACACTTCAAGTGCTGCTTTCACTATATTCAGTTAAGGGAAGTGTGAAGTACTCCAGGACTATGTTGGTTTCCTGATCCCTAAAAGCCTTATGTAACAAACTCATGCATCTGGAAGATATTTTTTTTCAGAATTGTGACCCCTTCTCAGCTGAATGCCCTAACTACCAGCCTGAATTAGCCTTCCTCTAATCTTTTTCCTATATATTCAGTGGATTTTGTGTTCTCTCCTCCTCAATTACCCAAGAGAAGTATTGAAAAGCCTGGCATTGAATAGCCTGGCAACCAAAATACTCAGAGGCTGAAAGATATGAGCTTAATCCACATCAGGGTGCTTAGCACCTTGCATTTCGATCTCATACTTCATCCTTACAGAACCAAGAAGTAATAATATTTGCATCCCTTCAGGGGGACAAAATGCATCCCAAAATGTCTGGTGCTCCATACTGAGTCCATATACTCTTGGCAAAAGAAAGTCAGGTTAGACTGCCCTGTAAATGTGTCCATGTGCCTAGTCAATAAGAGTAGGAAAGCATTAGGCAGACCAAAATTTTTAGAAATAGTACAGAAATTTTTAGAGGTTATTTAAAACATGCTGAACCATCAATTTCCAGGTGCTGAAAATATCAGTATCCAAGTTTGAACCTTAACCAGGTGGCAGGATTAAATTTTTTGATGTTTAAGGGCTTAAATTTCAGAAAAGCAATTATCAGAGGAGTTGTAGTGAAGTCTGCTCCAGCCCTTAGTTAATCTATTCCTCAGTTCCCATTTTTAAAATGTGAGTAGTGGCACAGGGGCTGTGAGATTGTATCTGTTCAGGATAATGAAGTGTCCATATGCTGTGGTGATGGTTATCACTGAAAGACTCAGGAGAGGAGTGGCCTCAGTAAATTGCTGAACAAACTTACTCCTGACAGGGTTGTGAGATCAAGCCCTTAAGCCAAGATATCACAGAAGTCTTGGCAAACAAATCAGATATGTTATGTCTCAGAAACAATGCTGTTCTGCAATGGATAGGGCTTCTCCTCCTTGCAGCACTGAAAATCTTCTGTGATTGGAATAGGGACATCTTGGGGTTCCCTAAATCCTTTCCCCAACAGATACAATCTCACAGCCTCTGCTTCAACACTCACATTTTAAAAAGGGGAGCTTGGGGAAATGAATTAACTAAGGGCTGGAGCAGAGTTCACCATAACTCCTCTGGCTGTTTCTTTGCTGAAATTTAAGCCTTTAAATTTCAAAACCTTTTGGTTTAGGTCCAAACTTCAATACTGATGTTCTCAGCACTCAGACTATGATGGTTCAGCATTGCCTTAAATAACCATCTAAATCATGCCAGGGATATGAGGGTAGAAAGAAGTGCTTTTTTATCTGTACCACGTCTGGGCTGTGGTTTCTTTACTGTTCCTTGTACATTAACTTTACCAAAGCAATATGCATCAAACTAAGGGACCAAGAGGCAATTCTGGCTCACCAAGAAGGCATTTAGACAAAAAAAAGAAGAATATAGGCTTGGGAATGTTCCTGAGGAAAAGTTGCTCCCTTACTCTTAAAAGGATACATAACCCTGAACTGCCACAGTTTGCATAGTGCTGTGTACAGGCTTTTGATGAGTGCTGAAGCCAGAAGGCTTTCCTATTATATTTGCCTAGTTGGCATTACCTTTCCTTGGTTCCAGGTGAAGTGGTTGTACAATACCCACAGTTCCTTCAGCTCCCCGACCCACTGCAGCTCCAACTATAGTAGCTGACAATGTAATATTCATTCAGCAGCTGATTATAATTAAAAATATCAGAATAATTAAAGTCCTCAGCTTGACAAGCAGAGCCATAACTTTGCCTTCAGACATTCCTCTCTAATTAGTTAATTAATCCTAATGCAAATTATAAGCAATAATTAGTCAGCCAAGCTTGACATAAAAGTCTGCTGACTTACAGCTAAAAGGCTTTTCTGGTTGTTGGTTTGTAGGTTCTTAAGATGTCTTTTGTCCACTCAGGTTTTCTGTGTCTCGGGTCCTGTTAAGTTGCTCCTGATGTATGGACATGAAATTAGTTTGCAGAGTGAGAAAATACAGCTATAAAAATTTGCACTGTCATAGGCACTATTTTATTTGCTTAATAAACTGGATAGTCAGAATGTGTATAGACTATAAATGCACCACATATGCATCCTAATGTAATATAAGCAAGTTTTTATACCATTTCATACATTTAGAGTCTTTCACATTCCCAGATTTAGCAGGATATATCTGCCTGCAGATGGTCTGAGATGTTCTGGTCAATGACATAATGTAAACTTCAATATGATTCTGAGACTAAGCAAGATTCTGATCTCCTGTATGACAGATGAAATGAAACTCTTTTGTACCAGGATAACTGGTATTTTATTCACATTTTTGCATAGGTTTTTAACTGTTAAAGTGAGACAATTTCAGTTATCATCAGATAAATCAGAAGTGTGAATATTGCTTTTTCACATGGCAATGCAGCTAATATCAGTGAGCTGCATTCCACAAAGACCAAGTGCTGTCATATCTCTGAAATACTCATGATTGATTTGGAACACTCATGGATGTTTATGTGTTTATTCTTCTAAAGCAGTTTTTCTGAAAGTGTTCCTATTCACATTAAAAAAAGTTGCAGTGCTTAAAAAAGTAGAAGGCAAAAATGGAAAAAATATTCAGAATGCAGAAATATTTTGTAGTGAGAATACTTTTTCTAACAGAGACATAATTAGAACATATTTTTTTATACTATACTATCTTGCTTTCAGTCTAATTTCTCATGTTGCTTAAGGTAAGTGGGATCACAGGATCATAAGACATCTGCCTACATTTATTGTACTCCTCTGAGAAACCTGGTTTAGTGGAAAGTATCCCTGCCCATGGCAGGGGGTAGGAACAAGATGGTTTTTGATGTATCTTCCAACCCAAACCATTCTATGATTCTGTGTTTCTCCTCACATGATTTTTTAGTGATGGTTTAATCATGTTAAATATTATGGCTATGAAGAAAGAAACCCAGTAGCTTGTGTTTAACCTGCACTTTTCTTAGCCAGTGCACTAACATTCCCTGTGCTAAATAGAGTAAAGAGAACAGGAATAAAAAAAGCTAGTGTCAGGATAAAACCAGATTAATTTATCTGAGCTCCCTTGAATTTTTAACATTTGACTCATTGTAAACCCTGAAGTGTCTTAATGAGACTTGAGCAAAACTATAGTCAAGACCCGTTTTTATTTGTTAATCCTCTTGCTATTCATTTCACCTTACCTTAACTGTCTAAGCTCTGGAGAATAAGACCCAAATAGACATTTTCTAGAGTTAGGGAAGCAAAGAGATTCCTACTGTAATCTGGCCAGGATTACCCCTGGGGACATTGATTTTTTTCCATGTGTACAGAGGAAAGATAATGTGATGATAGCCCTGAATTAAGCCTCTCAGTTAAATGCCTAAATTTGGGTGAGAAAATCTAAACCTTATTAAAGAACTTGTTTGGGTGTTCCAAAATGTGGGATGGCATTATCTATTTATAGTGTTGCCCTACTGTCTCTCTGTTCACTTGATGAAAGGAATGAAATAGAACCAGGGCTATTATTCAGGAAATGACACAAAGGACTTCAAAAAAAGCTCAGGCATTTTTCATCTTTGTATTGGCAGGCTGCACAGAGAAGCCCAAATGATTCAAAAATGAGCAGATAAATTGTCATGGACTTCTTGGGCATTTCTTGAGGCCATCAAGGAATGTAGATTGAAGTATCCAATACACAGATGGGAACTTTTTTCTAGCTTTCCATTGGCAGAATGAGGATACTGGAGTGCGTTGAACTTTGAACAGTAGAATCACACAATTAATTGGGTCAGAGGGACTTTCCAGCTCATCTGGCTTCAACCCCCTGCCATGGACAGGGACAACTTCCACTATACCAGGCTGCTCATGGCCCCATCCAACCTGGCCTTCCACACTTCCAGGAATGGGACATCCACAAATTCTCTGGGCAACCTGTGCCAGAGCCTCAGCTACTCCTGAATGGGGTACAGAGTAATCCCAATTGGTGAAGTGCCTAGAAGAAGATTAAATGAATCATCAACTGACAATTGCTTCTCTAGACCCTTCCCTGCACTTCCTTCACTCCTTTCAGCAGGTGTCAGAAATTTTCAGGAATTAATGATCACCTCAAGGGATCTGAAGTGTGATCATATACATTTGCCTATTGCATGTGTTCTGGATCTTCGCAAGGTTTCTTTCCCCACCACCACCCCTGAACTTGGATTTCATTATGCAGCACTTTATATGTGTGAATTATTTTTCCACTAATGAGAAGTGCAGGGATTTGGGGTGCTAATGGAAAGTAGTAGGAAATTAATGAGAGATGGGAAGCAGGTTAGATTTTTTCTTTTTTCTTTTTTTTTTTTCCAGTATGCTTGTGTATGAATGGGAGTTATTCTGTTGTGTCAAGGGGAGAATAGATTAAGCATTTTGGAATGCACAACCCAAGAGGGATAGTTAATCCTGTTTTTGACAATCGCAAATGTAATACGTACAAATGAGGGAAAGCATTATGCATGATTTTCCTCATTTTACATACAGCACAATACATTATTTTCCACCTCTTAATTCATGTCTTCATTAAGTAAAACTGCTCTAAGTCTAACTGGAGCATGGTGTTGATTTAGCAAAGAATTATGATCTCAACAATGATGCATTAAGTTTTCTTTTCTTTTTAAAATGTTTTAGGATATGATCTATTCATTAGCAGATTAAAATATCTGATAAAGAAATGTGTTAATCAGACTTAGTTTGCTTGGCTACTGTTGACTGTCCAGGCCAACAGCTGTAGCTGTTGATGCCATGCCCAGAAGTGTAGGCATCTGCTCTTTTCCAGGAAATTAGGGGTTGAAGAAGACATTTATGCTTCTAACACATGTATCAAGGCTGAAATCCTAGTGCTGCATGGCTTATCTCATTCATCTGTCAATCCTTCATGCCTCTGAGGGCATCCCACATAACCGAGATTTCTTTCCCGAGAAGACTGGACTCTACCCTGGTTGCTACCCATGGTTGTGGCCAGCAATCCTCCTGTATGACATCCCTCAGAAGCAACTCCAGCCCTTCTTGGAGCCTTTGATTTGCAGAGAGTCAAATTAAACACCTCCATGTGATTTATGCTTGTTGCTACTTCAGAGCTGCTCTAAATCTTTGTGGGAGATCAGCTTGTGTCCCAGCCAAACCCAGCGTGTTGTAACCTCACCTATGAGGGCTGACTCCTCACAAGGGAAGATGCCCTCAGGCTCTAAAGAAGGGGGTAAAATAGTTTCTTCATTTTTTTCACTTAGGAGTGTAATGATTTTAACTCTTTAGCCTTTATTTAACAGGCAAATTCAAACTGTCCAAGTAAACATGTTTCTATATTAAAAGACTGCAGTTGTTTTGGGTTAATTATTGTCAAGACTGGTACAAGATAAAGCAAGGTAGTTATTAAACATTAGCTGGGGAGATGTTTAATAGTGGGGCACTCCAATAAAAAAATTAAATACTGCTTTCTTTTTTTAAATTACTAAATAGAAAATGCATCCCTATAAGCCACTGGCTAAACAATAATACCATTGTTTTATTGTTACTGAACACTGGAATACAACGAAGAGCAAATTGTATTTCTTCTCAGGAGTGAACACAGGACTTTTGCTTTTTGCTATATGTAGCTGTAATAATCAGTAAAAAATGACCTGATTTGAATTAAATATTGGTATTGGGATTCATTATGCTTATTTTTAGTTTTTTGTTAATTAACATCTGGTTTAAGTCAGTTTTCAAAATCTTCTCTACAGAGAGTTTTGGGGGCAAGCTACTCTTTTAAGATGCCAGTCTCACACTGCTAAGGAACATGGAAGCTGAATTCCATACTGATATCCCATGTGCCTGTAATCACTCTTCTACACCAGGCAAGAGAACAGCTGAAATCAAGGAACTGCTTTCAAAGGGTACAGCAAACCAGCATAAGAATATGTGGTCTAGATAAAACAAGAATGAACAGAAAACTCCTTTTCCAAAGGTTGGAACCAATGGCCTGCCCTTATAGTAAGAAATTATAAGGTCTTAGAGCTGAGAAATGCCTGTTTCCCTGCACATAGAGATCCCTTACTTGTCATCAAGGTATAGAGCTGGAACAAAGGAACAAAGCTGATAATTCTAGTAAGAATAGGAACAGATTCACGGAGATGGCAATGTAATTGAACTATTTTATGTTCAGTATTTACACAGAAATCACTGTCAGCTGTGACTTATGTGACAATTGTCTTCAACACATGAGATTTAGGCTTGGGAAGAATGAGTTATATCAGAAGCAAACTTTGAAGTGTTCAACAATCTCATGTTGCAGTTCCAGTGAGAGATGAGATTAATGGTTCAGACTTGCATTTATGTTCTAAATACTCCATATGTTGTACTGAGATGACAATCCACTCCCAAATAAACAAGCACAACTAAAATCAAATGTAGATTTAGATTGGACATAAGATAGACCTTTTTTTCTTTACAATAAGGTTGATGAGGCACTGGCACAATTTGCCCAGAGAAGTTATAGATGACTCATCCCTGGAAGTGTTCCAAGTCAGGTTAGATGAAGAGGAGCCCAATCTAGTTGCAGATGTCCCTGCTTATTACACAGGACTTTGACTTTAGGATGATCTTTAAGGTCCTTTCCAACCCAAATCATTATATGATTCAAATTAGATTTGAGTCATTCAAAACTTGAGAAATTTCAAGTTTTTACAAAGTAAACTCAAGTTTTCTTAAAGTTTAGGTTATTAGTATGACTTTAAAAAGTCTTTAAATATCACACTTTCTATAACTTGGATAGAATTTCAATATTCCATATTGTTCCATGAAAGTTTCTGAATTCAAACAAAAGGATATTTTTTTTGATCTCAGCTCATGCCATCAACCCTTTGAGGGAATCAGTCAGATTTCTGTTTGATAAACAGACTTTCTACCAAGAAGAAAAAAAAAAAGGAGAGACCAAGAGTGTCTGAATGAGCGATAAATTCCTGATAGAGAATGAAGTGCCTGGCTGTGCACTGTCTGCCTATGAACAGTTGGGTTTCCTGAGTAGAAATTCACCTTTCTGGAATGTACATCAGGCCAAGCTTTTCCCCTTCTTGCTAAAGAAAGTGGTTGAGCACTTGTTTAGTATTGGACTAAGCAAGTAGCTGTTGCAAGACCTAGCCTGGAGATCTGCATTCCTCCAAGAACAAACCTGAAAGTGTTGCAAAAGAGCAGTTTCACAACTCCAGTGATGGTTGAGGTAATGGGGAGATATTACATCTCTTCATTATTTCTTTTCCTGTGAAGCACAGAAGCTAAAGATCCAAATACCTTCACCATGTGATCATCAGAGCCCACCTGCAGTGAAAAAAAAGCCTGCTGTTTCTTGAGATTGCATAACCGGGTATGGAACACTGCTGGCTCATATTGGAACTGGCTGTTCAAGCTTTCTCCGTGATGAATAAGGGGAAATGGAAATATTTAGAAAAAAATACATTATTAGTCCAATGACTTCTGAATTCATTCTGTCCAATGAATGCCCACTTATCCATCTCAGCAAATTCTGCCTCCCTACCTACCATAAAAGAAACTGAGGTCACTGTCTCAGATAGGAACATTTACACTGTCAACCTGGTTAAGCATCTGAAGTTAAGTGATATTAAACCCCCCTGGAGATGCTGCTGGGATTATTTTTACCCAAATTTAGTTCACTGTGGTGGCTGAAACTTTGCTGTTCACCAGGTGTGCAACAAGGTGTTCTAGCACTCTCCCTCCTTAGCAGAACAAAGCGAGAAAATTAAATAGAAAAGCTCACAGGTTAAATAAAGGGCAGTCACAGTTGATGTGCAAACCAAACTCATCCTGGAGGGAAAATTAATTTAAATTTTGCCAATTAACAGCAGAGTAGGATAGTGAGAAGTAAAAGCAAATCTAAAAAAAAAAAAAAAACCACCTTCTCCCACTTCCCCACATATTGCTGGGCTCTTCATTCCTGAGTCTTCTGCAGCACAGAGGGGATGGGGAATGGGGCTTTGGGTCAGTTCATGACACTTGTGCCTCTGCCATGCCCTCCCTCTCAGTCTGTTCCCCTGCTCCAGAGTCAGGTCCCTCCCAAGGGATACTGCAGGCAGGATTTTGCCTTTTCCAAACTTCTCCAATGGATACCCTTCCCAAAATCTGCAGGTTTACAGGAATCTCTCTAGTGTGAGTCCTTTCCCATGCCATTCAGCCCTTCAGGATCAGACAGGCTTTCAGGATCAGACCACTCCTGTTTGGTTCCTCCACAGGTCCCAGCTCCTGACAGAAATGCTCCTGCATGGATTCCTCTCCATGGGCTGCAGCTTCCCTCAGTCTGTGTGGTTTATCTCCCTCATCTTCCTATCCTTCATGCCTGCTACAACTTGGGGCTTTTTTCTGACATCGTATTGACACTGTGATGGTCAGCTTACCCTGAAAAGGAACAGTTATCAACTATTTTATCAAATATTACTACTTTTTGTTGAAGGAACCAAGGCAATAAATTCTGTGTTATGACTAAGATTTTCATCGCTGTGTAAGGAACCTTGAAACCAATGCTGTTTCAGTATCTGAATTCTCTGTGAGGCTCTGAAGAGTTTCTATTTTTAAACTGAAATTGGAACTTACAAGTAGCCAGGCTCCTATGCTGCATTAATATACTCAGTCAGATACTCTTGGTTCTCCTACTAGAAAACTTGCACCCGTTCTGCTGGGTGTTCAGACTTTGGAAGGAAATAGATTTTAAATTTTCTTCAAATTAAAAAAAAAAAAAATTAAAAGGAACAATTTTTATGACAGGAAAATGGGCTTATATAGAGAAAAATGTTTTTTTTAGTAATCCTGAACAGCTGTCATTAAACTTAGAACAAACTTCTATTTAACTCCAGTTTTTAAAAATAGAAAATCAAAGTCTCTCAAAAAAGCTTGAAATTGAGTATTTTGAGTTTACCAGGATGTTCCATTCTTTACTTGTGTGTTTTGGATGGACAAGAATGAATTGAAATCAGAATATTTCCGCCACACATTCTATGCTCAATTGCTCAGCATTTTCAGATGGAAAAAATATTTGCACTGGAAATCTTCCAGGCAGCTTTCCTTTGATTTTTCCAAGCTGATTCTCTCATTCCTTAGGCTTCTGGATAGAAATTCTCAGCATGGTGTCATGATCCAAACTGCTTATGAACTAGCCTCCAATTCCGAACACTGTAATTTCAGAAAATTTCCTGATCTAGCACTAAACCTGTGCTCGTGTGGTGTGTACCTATGGCTTTTTTCCAATGAGCTTGTTTGCTCCCACTAAGCTGGAAAAGCCCAGGAGCATTTGGGAAGCTGCAAGCATTGCAATGTCCCTGCTTCCTCAGCCCTGTCTGCTGCCAGGAGTCCAGGGCACAGGTGGGAGCAGGAGTCTAAGGAGTGCTACATGCCATGGGACCCCTGATGTGCTGTAATTAAACATCTGTGTTAAATAAGTCTTTGCTGAGCTACTGTGAAAATCTGTGGGGTGCTCAACAGTCCTGAACATTTTCCATCTCTCACTTGGGCAGGTGGTCTCAGGTTTGAGCTCTGCTGTTCAAATAACACCAAGGGCAGAGATGTGACGTCAAGACCTCTTCAAGGCCTTTATTTTGGTTTTGTTGCTGGTGTTGTTTTTAATGTTCTGTGGTAATCCTGAATTTCCATACATAGCAGAACAGAGATATTTATATTCTGTGTATTTACAGTTATGTGTACAGTTGGCAAAATGTTACAGATTGTTACTTGGCTTAGGAGTCTAGAACAGTTATATACCACAAAATAAGTTCATGTTAGCAAAGGGAAATACTTAAATGCATCTGTGGGGGAAAAAAGGGCTAATCATATATTTTCTTGTAGTCTTGGACTCTGTCTCTAGAGTATTTTTGTAAACATGGAGTTCTTCAAGACCTCATAACTCTCTACTGGGAACAAAGGCTGTGTCTATAGCCACAAATAAATTAAAGCCAGAGCCTTTTCTCAACCTCCATCCCCCAGTTATCCAGAATATGAAATAATTCACATGCTTCCTCTATGGTTTTGGCTTGCACAGGCTAGCATTCTCCTAGAGTTTGCCTGGGCATGGTCCAGGGGATTTGCACATGCTATGGACACTGTCTGGAGGGAAGGAGAAGTCAGACATGTGTCTGTAAGTCAGGTTCCTTACCTGCAGGTTGGGACTGACCTCTAACTGATCCATGACATGTTTTATTTAAATACAGAATCACAGAACCACAGAAGCATCAAGGTTGGAAGAGAACTTCAAGACCATCTTGTCCAACTGTCAACACACCACCTCCTAAACCTCATCACCAAGTGCTGCATCCAGATTCCTCTTTAACACTTTCCAGAGCTGGTGACTCCATCGCCTTCCTGGGCAATTTATTCCAATGCTCAAAAGCCTAGCCAGACGTTTCACCTTCATTTGAAAATTTATTTCTAACATCTAATCTGAATGTCCCCTGGTGGAACTTAAGGCCATTTCCTCTCACCTTTTTGCTTGGGAGATTGCAGAAGAGGCTGACTGCCACCTCTCCATAACCTCCTTTCAGGTAGTTGTAGAGAGCAGTGAGGCCTCCTACCCTGAGACTCTTCTTGTCGAGAAAATCATATGCACAAACCCAAAAGTTCAAAACCAAACCTCTTGTTAAAATTGGGCTAATGGGCTTGGACCAGACTTGTTCTGCTGAGATGTGCCTCATACAACAACATGACCCTGAACTGATTCATGAAGGTTTAAGGCAGAAGGAGCAGACCTTCAGCTTGGTCAACCTCTTCCTTCTTGCAGCCATAAAGACCATAACAAAGGACAAAATAGCTGATAACTTTCATATCACCAACTCTTAAAATTCATTCAGCTAAGCCCACACTGACCTAATAATCTTGTGTTTAAAGAAATCACCATCCATGTTTTGTTTCATCCTAAATGTTTGTTCTGGAGAGGTCTTCAGACCTTTTCTAAAAAAAGACCAACCCAAGGAAAATTTTGCTTGAGAGCAGGGTGGATTCAAAGTGTATGTGAGGTATCTTATTAGCTTTGAGTTTATTCTCAATTGAGTCACAGGAAATATCCATTTTCCTGAAGAAGCAGCAGTTGTCATATTTCGCTGCTGTAGTGTGTGTAATATCAATCTCATGTTTATTTATGCATGTAAAGATTTTATTATTTACGTTTAAATATTTATAACATTTCTGCATAAGCAGCCAAAAAAGTTCATCTCTGCCCTTTAGGAACTAAGCAATTTCATTTTACTAGGTAGACTTTTTTCTATATAAATAATTGACACATTGATTTCTCCCTCTGTCTTGATGCTATTTATATTATTTCTTAAATGCAAGAGGGTTATAGAACTAACAGACTGACTGGTCTGTTTTTATTGCCTATCAAATCCAAACAGACTAATATATCACATGAAGGATCTGGAACAGGGAGTGGTGATAAAACACTAAAAAATAGGAATGAATTCATTAGAATTCAGATATGGAAGCCTATGCTAATTACATTGCTACATTGAAAAATGTTTGTTTCTTCCTGGAAATAACTTTATGTAAATTTTTTTTTCCCTGAGATTAGCAGTACTGTCTGGCTGCATAGCAATAGACATAATTGTGGTCTTTCTTTCAGCAGTACAATCTTAATAAGATTTTTGTAAAAGACAAAGTATTTTACCACAATCCAATGAAGCCATGATGATTATATGGAAGCCTGCACTCAGAACAGGTTTTCCACTGTCTAGTGGACAATCACATCTTCTTGTGAGGATGAGGAGAACATCTTGCTTATTATCCCCTTCCTCCTCCACCGCCTACTCTGGACAAGTTAAAACTGTCTTTATAATTTTGTCTTCATGATTTCTGCTGATAAAAAAACCCTTCTTACTGCTGTCACAACAATGACAGAAACAAAATCAGTACCCACTGAGAATTTGAAAAATAGGACGTGAAAGCACATGCACCATTTATAGAAAAATAAAAAAGCAGTTAAAAATTCCTCCCTCATTTAATACTATCTCAACACAATGATGCAATGAACAATGGAGTTTTTTCTTTTTTTTTTTAATTTCATTTAAGTCAGTGCAATTCTAGTCAAGGAGAAAGCAAATTTATTTTCAAGAGTTCAGTTCTGTCACCAAAGTAGAGCTGACTGAGTGGAATTATAGGTATGTCAGGCATTTTCACCAGTTGCAACATTGTGCAAGGCTGTGGTTAAAGACATAGAAAGAGAAAATCTCATCTTCATCCATTGTGTTTACAACCCAAGCAATCAACGCAGTGGAAAGAAAATCAGGAAAACCAAGTGACTTATCCAAGGTGTCAGGTAAATTGGAAATCCAAGAGTAATGTCCAGGCTCTGTGCTCTAAATCAATTAGCTACTCTCAAGTCCATCCTGTTTCACAAAAAAGAAACACAGTGCTGTTTCTTTTAATCATTGATCATTGTTTGTCTTCCTTTGGCTGCACTTCATACTTTTTTCAAATTGTGTATTTTTCCCACATGGCAGCAAACTGTGAGATTGTTCTTGCTTCTGAGCAGTCCTTAAAATCACACCCAACTCACCACATAATTTGCTACATAAATTTTCTTTACAGGTGTTCAGGAACCACAGCCTGGGGGTAAGTTTCCATTGTTTCTCCTGGATCTATTAAAACAATCTCATACTATTTCAGTTTGCTATTTTAATTTTTAGGGTTTCATTATGTTTCTTTTTCAGATTTAGAGATGAATGTTCTTTCTTTGCTTGATTACAAAAGCCCAAGTTTATATGGAATGTAGAAATCTGCTCCAATGTGAGTGTCACCATCTTTGCAACCTGCTCAAATAACTCAAGGGAAAAGAAGGAAAAGAGAGCAAGAAAGAGTAAAGGAAAAATCAAAGCTAATAATTTTAACTGTACTTCAGAAAAAAACTCACTTTGGAGCAGATTTCTACATTCCACATAAACATCTTAATTGAGGTTGAAAGTTAAGAATGAAAACTAGATAATTTCTACCAAAATATTTCCATTGTTTTTTCCTAGATCCTGAGTCACAAAAAGACGTTGTTTTAAATTTATAACTTTAATTTTGAAATTCAGAGTCAGCTCTGTCCTTTATTATTGGGATTTATTTTATGTACTTTAAGCAAAGTTAGACACCTTCTTGCAGAGTAGTGAGACCGGGCTCCTTTTACATACAGGGGAGAGCAAGAGCTGTTTTCAGAGAGCTCTTCATCTCCTCCTGGGGTCTAAAAGTTAGGAAAAAAGTCTGACTTGGTAGGTGTATATTTTTTTGCATCAACTATTAAAGGAAGTTACTGCACCACTCAGTTCTGGATGCAGAGCTTCCAGAGCTCAGATGACAGGTGAAATAAATCTTGTTTTCTGTGACCTGTCTATATTACAAGTATTGCACAAAATGAGGGGATGGTTTCTCCTGAGTGTGGAGAAGCCACATTTTTACAGATTGTAGATAGTTCCAGGTTTTTACGTTTCTGGGTTTCAGAATAGAAGGTTTATAAGGCTTCTGGTGTTGCCTTTTGAGGCTGTTTCTTTTAATTTTTACTTTAGTTCAAGGTCCAAATACATAAAGTAACTACACCATAAGTGTCTACCAAAATCTCTGGAAGTTCTAGATGCATGGCTATACCTGCAGAAGCTGTGGCTCCCCCATCCCTGGAAGTGTTTGGATGGCCTTGGAGCAACCTGGTCGAAGGTGTTAGAACAAGATGATCTTTAAGGTCCCTTCAAAACAAAAGCATTCTCTGATTCTGACTGCCAGCATCATCACAAGATCTTTCCCCTGTAGAATAAATTTCAGCTCAAAGGATAGATCTTTTGGTGGCGGGTGAGGGATTGCATTCATTCAAATTTTAAACATTGAAAAAACTACAAACAGGGAAGGTTTGGAAATACCAAAGACAGATTATTTTAGGCATTTAAGTAGCTTAAGCCCATTGAAAAAACTAAAGTTTAAGTGTTTTCTTTAAAAACAAACTGTTCTGTAGATCATGGAATCTTAGAATCATTGAGGTTGGAAAAGACCTCTAAGACACTGAGTCCAAGCATTCCCGCAACTGATGCCAACATCCAGAATGCTGGTAACCCCAAGGAAATGTCCTCACTAAGTAGGGTCACTTACAAGAACTGAGGGACTGATGTTGTAAGTGGCTTGCATGAAAACTGTCACTAGGACCTGCAAATAAAGAGAAAAATCCTTCATAAGTTAAGGAGCAGCTTTGTTTCTTTTTAATCTTTTTTATCTCTTGCTACTGCTCTGCTACTGCTTTTGGTCTATATAATCAGCTAATGAGATTTCCACTTCTTCAGGCAATGAGGCAAGTTGTGCTGGAAGAAAAGTTGTGCCTGGATTCATTGCAATGCATTCATATACTATTAAGAAATATTTTACAGAGCAGCGCTTTTAAACAAATATTAAATTCACACAATTGTTAATCGGTGTGCCATCTGGAAACATTTGAAAGTTTAGACTCTTAATTGCCTGAATCTCATAAATGTTCAAAATTGTTGCATACTACAGGCTATATTGCATTTAGGACTTTTTTTTACTGTATAAATACATGTAATTAAAACGTGAGATAGGGACACTTTCCAGCAGCTGTTGTGAGAGCTGTAACCATCTTCCCTATTAATCTTCAGGGATTTGAAATATGTGTTGCTGAGCACCAGGGTCAATGACATGCTGCTACATTTGAATCCCACCATTTGACAAAGCATTGCATTCTGTTTCTAAATTCTTTCATGCGACTGACAGCTACATCCATTTCTACCCCAGGCCACTCTTTAAATTCCTTTGTACTTGTAGAAGCAAGTTTGCTGGCTCAAGAATTTTGTCTTAACTCTGCCTCTAAGACTTGTCAATGGTAAATTAGGACAAAAAATTCTAATTTATGTTTCAAAGACACCTATGGTAGTAAGAGAAACTATTTTTATTTACAATTTTTTCCCTCAAAAGTGTCAAATCAAAGACTCTATAATTACTATATATTTTCAGGAGATGTCATCTTATATTGACTTCAGGGGGCAAGTGGCAGAGAGGGTTAATCTGAGAAAAGTCAGTGAAATGCACAAAGATTTCTGTTCATGGCAAATGTTACTTAGAGAATTAACTATCTCAGTAAAAAACCAGAAATTTATTTGAACAGGCTACCAGCTGTTCTTCTCCAAGTCATTTGAGCACAGAGGTAGGAGATACAGCAGAGGGGAGGGAAACTTCTTTCTGTCCAAAGGCCAGTGGAAGAGTTTCTCTTGTTCTATGCCTTGAATGGCTTTGACCAAGTCAATGAAAAGGAATTCAATATTGGAGCATCTACTGGTTTTCAGCAGACAGTTCAACAGTATGCCATTAGCTTTAACAACATTGCTCTCTTGCTTTCTCATTAAATTCTCCAAGTGTTTTTTTTTCCCTGTATTCTCTTGTTCTCTGCCACAAAACACAAATATTCCTTTGACTTTCTTTATCCTTATCAGCTCTCAAGCTATGACCATCAACTACTGAGACCTTTTACAGCCAAAAAAACAGCTGGCAACATATGTGGTACAGACACCTTTGTCTCTTTTCCAGATACAAAAGAATATTTTATTAAAGTGGAGGGCTTTTTCCTGACATAATTTACAGATATTAAATAACTGTGATTATTACCCTAGGGAAGATGTGTAGTTAGGAAGAGAAAGAAGTGGCTTATGATGGCCCTTGCTGGTGTATTTGGAAGGAATCTTTGATGTGCTCCTGTGCAGGGCCAGAAGTTGCACTTCCATGATCCTTACAGATATTCTATAGAAATTCTGTGGATATAACCCAAGATATTCTATGATGCTGTGATTCTGAGTTGGTAGCTGATGGGAAGGATTCCCTCTCCAAACATCAAGTAGAAAATTTTGGTGTACAGTTGCCAGAGGATACAAGAAATAATGACTGCATTTCCTTGCTCTTAATCCCATTTCTAAGAGGATATCCATTAGAGGAAAGGAAAAACATGTTTGGACACAAGAAACCCTACATGTTGGGGAGGCACAGAACAAGCAAAGAATTACTATGGTATGAGAAAGGTATAATTTGCCCTCTTCCTTTTAGATAAGAATTAGTATGAAATGAAATAATTCTTCCTTTTCTTCTTCTTTTTTTTTTTTTTTTTTTTTTTGTTTTCCTTTACGTCCGTGGTACAAGAAATAAACCATGAACTGGACCAGTTAAGATTTCTCTTGCTGTCTGCATTTTATTTCCAAAATGTTCTTTCCTATTATTTTTCAGTGGTAGACCTGCGTGGGATCAGGCACCTCCAGGAAAAACCCTTTGTCCAAGGAGCACATGGAGAACTCAGTCAGATGGGGCAATAGTGGACTTGCAAAATCAACTGCTTGTCCTGCCCTTTCATCCTGACAACTCTGATAAGACAACTCCTCTTAATCCCTTTTCTGCCCTCCTGCAGGTGTCAGGGATGGAGCAATGACCTCTGCTTCAAGAAAAGAGAAAGCAAATGCTGCTTTTTCAGATTGTGATCCCACAGAACCACGGAAAACTGAGAGAGCTGCAGCATTTCTTCTTTATTATCACAATCTTCTTTTTTTTTTTTTTTTTACTTGAGCTTATCTGCTCTTGAAGGAACATATAATATCTTGAGGAGAGATTTTTAGACATAGAACGGCACCTGTAGCAGTTCTTATACAGACATTATTGGAAACATGCAGAAGAGGAAAAACTAGAGCTTCAAATCTGTATTTTTGTAACACAGCTGACAGAGCATAATGCAAGTAGGGCTTCCATACCTTTGGGTTATGAAATGAGAGATACAGGACCTGAGTTATTAGTGTTAAAGAAAAAGAAAATGCTGGTTTAGCAGAAATGAAAAATCCCCACCATTTGACTCATACAGTCTTTCTATGAGTACAAAACCAGATCCACAAATACAGGATAAAGAAGCAGATAATTTTATATAGGTGGTGGGGGGAACTGTTCTTTAGACACAGTTATATCACAGTTATAACTCTGTAGATCACTGGCATTCAGAATTCCCAGGTTTCTATTTCAAGTCATCAGCTTAAAATCTGATTTCTTTGTACTTAATATTAGGGACCTGGTTTTGTCCTTTTGTTTTCTGAATTTGGAGAGATTCCTCTGTCCCAAATTCAAGGTCTGACCTATAGTCCAATGTAATTTCTTTCTACTGCTCTAGCGTTTGATAGAAAGGGTGATTTCATCTCTCTTATCTTGGGTTTGAGAGAAAAAAATATTTCTTTTTACCAATCTCTACTGATGCTTTCCTATGTGACACTGGGCAAATCATTCCACCTTTTTTTCAGGATTTCTCTCTTTCAGTCTTACAATTCTAATCTAAATTTTGTGTATTTCAACTCTTATCATTTTGGTCCTTTTACTTGTCTATAAGACAAATGAAGACAAATAATTCTACTGAAATCAAAGAATCATACAATGTCCTGAGATGAAAGGGGCCAACTAAGAAGTCCAACTCCTGTTCTGACAAAGGAAGACATGGAATAAATCAATGGGACATGAGAAAAATGCCTCCAAAAAATGAAAAAAAAAAATCAGTTATTTTTAATCAGTGAGACAAGTGAAGCCAGGTTAGAAATGGGTTCGTGTTTTCAACTGCTTCTTCTCATGTCCAAGAAGGTGCAAGGTCCAATTCAGGCTGGTGAATGGTTGTAAAATTCAGAGATTCTCCTTATTCCAGTGATTATCTTGTATCAGTAATGACTCAGATTACATCGAGTCTACTCTGCAGACAGGTCACACAATTTTGCAAAACTCCAAGTCTGTAACATCCTTGCAATCTGTACCCCATCTGTCAGATTTTGGCTGAAATTGGCTGACAGATGTTTTGCAATGCTGCTGCTTCTCTCCAGTTCCACCACATTCCTGCCCCAACATACCTTTGACACACACTATGACATGCAGAAAAGGTAGCAAAGCAAGGCTGTTAAATTCCTCTTCATGCCTTATAATAAATCCAAATCAACATCTAGAGCAACCTGGTCTAGTGGAAGGTGGCCCTGCCCAGGGCAGTGTGTCTGGGAGATGATTTTTAAAGGCCTAAATCATGCAGTGATTCTGTGATTGTCTGATTGGACAAGCTTGATGTTGATTGGCCTGATATTCACTATTTATCCTCTTGTTTCTTACTGCTACCCTTAGCATTTTTTTTAAATAAAAGAAATATATTGACTGCCAACCCACTTCTCCTAAAACTTTCTCACACACAGCCCACAGAATTTCTGGGTTTAGGCAATGCAAGAACAAGTTAAATCTTTCTTCTTTAACAACCAGGCTGAAGAAAGGGTTAAGGGTATTTTCTGCACCTGGAAATTTTTTCAACAGTAGCAGAGATGAGCAGTCAGACAGCAGCCTTTGATCTTTCCATGCTGTGTCACAGCTTGTGCACAAAGGTATTTCACGTGTGGTATTTCATTTGGGAGCATTTGCCATCAGACTGGGAAGGATGGGGAGTGCCATGATAAAGAGCACTAAGGAGAGACAGTGGGGCCATGTTTCCTCACACAAAGCTGTCAATATCCCTTTCCTTCTATAGCACCTTCACAGCTGGATGGTGACACAGCTGAAGGCAATCCTTGAAAAGTCCATCCTGCAAAGTCTTCCCTGCCTCAAGTGTAGTTGGACATAGAGGTGGGATTATTTTTCACAGTGTCATCAAGACAGTGCCCTGTAGATCTGAATCTCATTCCTTTCATAGGAATCAAGGCCCAGATTTTTCCTGTATGACTAAGGTGCCTGATCTGGTGCAGAATTATTATCCAGCAGGGGAAGAAAGAGAGAGAGAGGCATCTCAGGAGACTCAGTCATCCTACCTGACATCTAAGCCATCCCATGAATGCACTTATCCCTTTCTTTGGATTGACTCCAGAAGCAATCCCTGTGGCCACAGAAATCTTGAGTGAGTGATTCAATTGAGTGAGATGAATGCAGATCTGTGGGCTCTATAAACCATGGTGGGAAAACAACCAGCTCAATAACATCTTGCAAAGGAAGGTGTCAAAAAGGAAGGTGTCAAATCAGAGATCGCCAGGCTGAATCTGAATGACTTCTGATTTTAGTATTCTTTCCATAAAATTATATGATTTGATTGGAATCATAGTTTCACAGTATTTGTTTTGCCTTGCATGTAATGCCAGTGATCTGGTTTTCTTTTATGACAGATATGAGGTATAAATTATGGTAGTTGAACACAGTTTATTAAGACACATTTTATACAAGACCTATTTTTGCTACATATGGTGAGAGACCACATGGTCACAACGTTTTTCTTCAAGGTGTTTTTCAGACTGTATTAGACAAATCAGGACAGGCAACCACTTGTTAAGCAAGGAATTACAGTGGAAATCAAATTCAAAGTTGTATCTCCCCCACCATTTTATCTGTAGGAGTGGAATCATTAGGAAGTAAGGCTGAACAGGACTACATGAAATCCTCTACTGTGCTCCTTAATAGGAGACCAAGATGCAAGATTAGCTAAATCCAAACCCTTTTGAGAGCTACTTATCTAATCCGCATTCAAAACTCCCCAGAAATGAATATTCTACCCATTCTCCTAGTTCTCAGGAAATATAATCCAGTACTTCACCTCCTATCACACTCCTTCTAGATGTTAGAAATATGCCATGTGAATATTTAAGGAAAAGTAAACAAAGAAATAGAAAACCAAAAGTTAATCAGGATTAATTTTTGTAATGCATTTCCTCCAATGTCCTTGCACTGGAAACACATGGCATGATTGCTTTTTTATACTGGGTAGAGAGGACAGAAGAAGAAAAACTGGGCCAAGGACAGATTTTTGCAACATAAAAATAACCCAACTTTTAAATTCAATAGACTGGATTCTTCATAGATTAGAAGCAAGTGCAAAGGATCTCTGAAAAAAAGAAAAAAACCAACCCTGTGACTCTCCCCTTTCTTCCCCTGCAGGGCTGAGGGATAATTGATTGTAAAGATTTTGGCATGTTTAGGACTGTTTCAGGACTCAATTTGGCTTTCCAAGGGCTTGCACAGAGGAGGAAATCCACATACAAAAGGGAGAAGAGATTTTTATATGGGTAGATTATTTTTTAATAAGCAATAAATAGTAAGAAGTAGTACAGGAATTTGGAGAACTGGAATAAATCCATGAAGGCAGAGAGGAGGAAAGCTTTATAGGGCTGGGTAGAAAGAAGTGGTGAGAGGTACAGGAATGGTGAGAATAACTTTTTATTTCTAATGTTTTATCACCATCTAAACACCCCCCATATTTATACCCATAAGTATATGTAACCTGACATTTAACTATGCAGATTCACAGGAAATGACAGGTGGGCACAGATATCAGTGTGTGTGTGTGTGTATGTATAAAAACATGAGTTTATATTAATATATATAGAAAACACACACTAGCATATGTTATTGTATTATTATAATATAATGTCCTCCTCAGCACAGGAAGGACATGGACCTATTGGAAAGAGTCCAGAGGAGGCCACAAAGCTGATTTAGAGGGATAGAAAATCTCTGTCCTGAGGAAAGGCAGAAAGAATTGGGATTGCTCAGCCTGGAGAAGAGAAGGCTTTGGCATGACACAATTGTGGCCTTCCACTACCTGAAGGGAGCCCACAGAAAAGGTGGAGAGAATTTATTCACAAGGGCCTGGAGTGACAGGACAAGGAGGTATGGCTCACCCTGGAAGAAAGTAGGTTTAGATTGATTATTAGGAAAAAATTCTTGGCTGTGAGCGTGGGAAGCCTTGGCACAGGTTGCCCAGAGAAGCTGTGGCTGCCCCATCCCTGGATGAAGGGATGGTTCAAGGCCAAGGTAAATGGGGCTCTGTAACAGTGGAAAGCATCCCTGCCCATGGAAGGGGGTGGAATAAGATGATCTTTCAGGTCCCTTCCAACCCAAACCATTTTATAATTCTAATATTACTTTGTGGTTTTATTTCTTTTCTTTCAGGCTTCACATATTAATAAGCTATGAAATAACCAACATATATGTTTGTAGGGCAGGGTCTCAATGGAACACAGATATATAAGCAGCTCTCTGGTTGTTCTTGTGCCACAGGGTTAGAGGTTTTTGCAGCATTAATGAACTCAGTTTCCTTCATTTTATCTCTTGGCCTTGGTCTGATTGAAATCCATGAATAATTATTGCTCGCTCTAGATCTGGGTAGTTTGAGTCTTGTCAAAGAAGCAGGAGTAATTTCAGCATCAATAACCCTTCCCATAAAGACCTTTTGCCAAAGAATAATGGTTATAAACTGGTCAATACACCCAAATTCTTATAATGCAAATCAGATACAATCAAAGGTGAAACAAGAGGTACGCCCAGATTTTTTACAGCCACTCTTGTTTCCATTTTTGAGGAAATTATAGCAGGAATCCTGACAACCATTAATTTTTGCTTTCCCTTCAGACCCTTCATAGTTAATAAACACTTAGCGTTTTCAAAATTAATTGCAGCACAATTTTCTGCACTATTTAGAGAGCCTTGAAAAAAGGAGTTGTCAAACAGACCCAATATGTCTCCAGCGCGACAACCATATGACTTAGCCTTGTGTTTTAGCCATACGGATGAGGAAGGCAACTGTGATTACTCCTCGTGGAAAGGGGGGGAGTGAGACAAGATTGCTAATGTCAGCCTGGCTTGTCAAGTGTAACCAAGACTGTGGAATTGCTGAGCTGTGTACCCAAGAGTGTGTCAAGGCTGGATAACTTCCATGAAATAGGACAGGCCGTCACGTGGTGCTTTGAGCCAGCTGAAGAGTTTGTGTGCCTACGACAGATGTGCCATGTTAAAGATAGTACCCAAAAATGGTCAGGTGCCAGGACGACGAGTTTGTGAGCAGATCCTCCCAGCAGGAGCCAATTTCAGTGAAACAAGCTGGCAAGGCAGCACGTTTGTCATGGATGCAAATGCCAGGTTTGGCATCTGCAGGTTTGTGGCACGGGGGAGAGGGGGGTAAGATCCAAGTTTCCACCACCAACTGGTGCCAGGACATCAAAGAAGAAATCTCTCAGATGTTTGGTCTGTGAAAAACATTGACTTGATTGCCTAAATCTCATTTAAATAAAAGCAAAAAGGAAAAACAGCAGCACCAAGGAAAATCCCAAGCAGTAGCTAGTTTACAACCAGGTGATCTCCTTTACTCAATGTTAAAAAATTAACTTAGTGTCCTGGTTTCTCTAAAGTCAAAGTCTCATCATGGCATCTGTTCATACTTGTACAAAACTATTCAGAGTCCAGATAGTCCTGGAAAAAGAATTGTTATAATGTAAGGGCCCATAGTGGGCCATTCTTTGTAGCCTTTTCACTCTGTTAAAGAAAACTGAAATTTGTTCCAATAAACACAGAAACCCATGGCTACCAAGCTTGTTTCTCACTAAGACTCTTCCATGGGAGTTTAAACAATGAAGTCTGACAATTGTGACAGAGAATGATGGACAAATTTGTGTCGAGAACTTTCTGATTTACCAAATGCAGGTGTCATGTGGGAACAGAAAGCAGAGTGACATGTGCTTCAGGACACTAGGAAACTGCTTAAGGAGGAATTTTCAGGATTTTCCTCCTCCCTTCAAATATTTAAAATATCTGTGACAGTAAAATATACAACTTCTTCTCTGTGCATTCTACAACTGTGACTCTCCTGTCCCTGGAAGTTCTCAAGGCCAGGTTGGACATGGCTTGGAGCAGCCTGGTCTGGTAGAAGGTGTCCCTGCCCATGGCAGGGGGATGGAATGAGATGAGCTGTAAGGTCCTTTCCTATCCAAACCATTCTGGAATTCTGTGATTCTATAAACTGGATAAAACTTGCACTCAGATAGAGCACCTATCTCAAGGACTGCTGGAATGACTAATGGTTCCTATCACTAAAGAGATGTTTTCAGAGTCACCCCACAGACAGATGGTTTGCAGTTTCACTTAGACTTTCATGGATGGTGAGTGCAAACAACTTGCAGAACAGGCTTGCCAATACTACAAAAGCAATGCCAAACCAGCTGCGTTTTTTTCCATTTCCTGGAACTAGGAAATTCTGTTTTTCCTAATTTCAGGACAGTGAATGGCGGCTTCATTTCCAGGACAATTTATCCATTTATTACAGTCAGTTTGTTGTCAGGGCAGCAGACAGTGATAACTTTTTCTAGCATTTCAAATGGTAAAAAAAAGTTCATTGGAGACTTTTCTCAGGAAACGAATTGACCAGGATTGAGTTGGTAAGGAGTTGAGTCTCCTACACAAGGTATTCCATATCTGTTTTGTCAGTTGTTATGTTTATCCTATAGTATAAATCTATATTAGAGAACAAAAATCACTTTTATGAACCACTGGTATAAAAATAGGTCATACATGAATTTGAAACTCAGATGAAAAAAAAAAAAAACAGTGAAGGAGATTATCTGGACTGAATTTATCTCTAACCACATAATTTTAAGTATAAGATGGGAGATTGGACAATATGCTGGCAGACAATATGGCGCAGGAGTTACAGCTAGTTTAGAAGAATTTTTGCCTGCAAAGGTGGTGAGACCCTGGCAGAGGTTTCCCAGAGAAGCTGTGGCTGCCCCATCTCTGGAAGTGCCCAAGGCCAGGTTGGATGGGGCTTGGACACCCTTGGGATAGTGGAAGGTGTGCCTGCCCATGAGAGGGGGTGGATTGAGATGAGCTTTAAGGTCTCTTCCAACCTAAACCATTCTATAATTCTTTAATTGATTCAATGATTCTCTTGTTTCTTCATATTCTCAAGGGGGAAAATAATAAGATGTCTTGCGAAATAGCCAAAACCCCAGGAGGTTAGAGCCTAATCCCCAGGAGGAGGGAGGTTCCCTTTCCACCTGCCCAGGTTCCTCCAACCCCACACTGCCCAGGTTCCCTTCCACACACAGTGTGAGTTTGGCTCCACACAGACAAACCCATGGGGCAGGGAACACCCCTTCACAGCATGTTCTCAGACATGGCTGGGGCAGGAGAGTGCTGCAGGGCTCTTGAAGAAAGGAATATCCCTTTTCCTGCCTTTTAATTCCTTGCCTCTTCTCTGTCTGTGCCTGGGAGCTGGCTCATGACAGAAATGACAGCATTCCAGGGGCTGTGTCACCTGTCCTGCCAGCACTGAGAATAGAGCAGCTCTGTCTCTCTGCTGCTGCTGCTAAATCCCCCTGAGCGTGTGACATAACCAGAGGAACTCCATCCCCTGCCTTGCCTTGATGCTGTGAGGTTTTGCGCCACCAGAGAGGTTCTGTATCCCTGCCTGGGATAGTGGAAGGTGTCCCTGCCCATGGCAGGGGGTGGAATGGGATAAGTTTTAAGGTCCCTTCCAACCCAAACCATTCTGTGATTTTATGATTTGAATTGTGGCAGCACCTGCCTTTAGCATAATTAAAATAGCATGACTGTACTGACAAACTTTGTTAGAAGAGACATATCCTGTGTTAATGAAAAATTTCTTTATCTAACATAGATTGAACAATTCCATCTCCACAAGGAGTAGCTGTGTTGGTAAAGGATTTTTTGTTCTATTTTATTTTGACACTTTATCCACAAGTTTTTCTGCTACAGCTATTTCAGTTGCTTTTTAGCCTGTCATGGTAAACATTATGGTTACAGTGGAAAAATTTCTTAAAGCAAAGCCAAGTTGCCCAGAATTGGAAGTTGTAGAATATCTCTCCTTAGAGATATTAAAAAACTATCTACACATAGTTTTGGTGACTTGCTCTGAGTGGCTCTACTTGAGCAAGAGGCTTAGACCAGATGATCTCCAGAGTGGACTTCCAGCCTTGATTTTGTGAAATTTCCATTGACTTAAGCATTTTTTTCATAAGAATATTTCCTTACACCATTGATACCATTAAAAAAATAAAGGAATTTAAAACATAATAATAATAATAATAATAATAATAATAATAATAATAATAATAATAATAATAATAATAATAATAATAATAACTCTATCCTTTCATTACAAAGCCAAAAAGGTTAAAAAGCTTCTGTTTGTTGCAATTGGAATTGTTAAAATTTTCAATAATAATAATAATAATAATAATAATAATAATAATAATAATGAAAAAACTGTTTAAAATAGATCAATCTTAAATTATCTAGTTGCAGCTTAAACAAAATAAATGTCAGGAGGATTTTTCCCACTAGATTTCAATCAAATTTCCCTTAAAATTTCACAACTACATGTAAAATATCACACTGAAAAAAGCAGTAGATGATTTTGTAAATGTGATCTACTGCACTGAAATCTATTTTCTATTCCATTTCCTTCCTGCATTTGTTGTGCTCAATTATGGCAGACCCTGGAGAGACACAGTTGTGAACATGGTGCCAGGTCATATAAAGGAGCAAGTTAGTTTCATGTGTTACTGAATTGCTGTTAATTTTATAGATATTCATTATGTTGTGTCAAGGTGTTGATTAAAAAGCTCATCCTTAATTTTAATAAGACTTTTCTAATAACCTGATTCTTTTGTAATGAAATAAATTGTTTTCATGTTCAAACTTTTAAGGCTGCTGATTTTGTGCAATATCTGCCAAAATTTTCCAATTTCTCCTACTCTTTATATTTCTATTCAATATAGATTATTTACCAAATGAAGAGCAGAAACTCACAGTGAGTGATTCTTCTTTTTGGTTGAACTTCAAGGGAACTCTGCTGGAAAAGAAAAAAGATATATGGTTTTATCATCCAGTGTGCTTCAAGAAATGGAGGTCTGGGAAAGGCAATGATTTTATGTCCACATACAATGAAACTTTTCTGATATAGAGCTACAAAAAATTATTTATACCTGTCATGAACACATGACATTTCCCACATATGCACTTTAGAGCAATCCCTCTGAATATCTGTAGAGAATTATTGTTGAGAATACGTCCCACGATATTTCTGGAACACAAATTGTGAGGCTTTGCAACAGCCTTGTGTGTTTACAGAGTTTTTTATGGTCTGCCAGGAAAAGAAACTGATTTATGCCTACTCTGTTCTATCCCACATGCACATGCATAAGTGCCCATCCAGGCTTGAACACAGACATTAAAAGAGCATTAGAAAAGCCACTGAAGTGAAGCATTGCAAAGCCAAGACATGCAGGACTTTGCCACCTGTGCAGATACACCTTCTTTCCTTGTCATGCACGTTGCCTCCTGGAAGCTTTATTTCCCCAACTGCCTATTCTTCTTCCAAAGATTCCATGCTTTAAGGACAGATGCTGCTCGCTAAGCCAATCATTAAACAATATTTTATTTTACCTCAATCATTCAAAATGGAGTGCAAAGTCTGTTCTGCATTGAAAAATTGCATATAGGTAATTAATATCTAATACTTGTGGGTGTGCTGAGTGTATACAGATATTGAATTTTTTCTGTTCACCTTTGGCTTCCCTGCAAAGAGAGAGATTTACACCTGAATGAAAGTTTGACAGACCAGGTCTTTGTGCCATTTCAGGTTACTTTTGATGCTCTAAGGAGTGCACAGGAGTTTTTCATCCTGCCAGAAAAATACCAGCAATCCTGAAGGTAAATTGACTGTACATTTGAACCATTTTTGAACCACTTTGCTGCATGCTATGATTAGGTGGCTAAATATCAACTCCCAGATTATCTCCTTGCTCTGAACAGCCAGAACACTTTATTCCAGGTACACTTATTCCTTAAGAAAAGTTCCAGCACTACAGAACTTCTTGGATTATTTTAGCCATTCAGCAAAATTTTGCTGAATACTAGCTATATAAAGAAGTGAGGAAAAACAGAAACCAGAACCCATCATTCCCCCTTCCTGGCAAAGGCTCCCACCCAATAAACCACGATATGTGTCTCTTCAGGTCTGCCTTACTTGTGGCTCTGCACGTGGTTACCCACGGCCTGTGTTACACAGAAAGGGGAGAGATTCCTTCCCTCCACCCTACATGGTTTAGATATATCTGGTCAAAGCCTGCTGCAGGGCTATGGGAAGAGCAGATTTAGACTTTTCTCAGGCTGAAACTGCCCTGCTGCTCCAATTCTGAGATTCCCAGGACAATGTTTAAACCACGGGACCATTATGTAAAAGATGAGTGCTGGCAGCACCTCTCCTGGCAGGTGTGAAAACGCTGCTCTCCCTACCCAAACCCAAAAGTTTGACTTAGAAATATATGCCCAAAATAAAGCTTCTTCCCTTGGATGCATCTTTCTCTGAATTCCCCAAAACCAAGGCGCAGAGAGTTTTTCATGCCAGCCACTTCCCTCAGCTGGCTCAGATGTTTGACCACTAAATGGTTACCTGCCTAAGGCCTTTAACTTTTCCCAAGTTTTGTGAAATAAAGCAGAATTAACTGTTGCTGCACAGGAAATGTAGGCACCTCAATCTGCAAGGTGACTTCTGGAGAGACTGATGTAAAGATGCATGGATGATAAGAATGTCAGCGCCAAATCCATTTTGGGATCTGGGGGATGCAGCCCATTCAAAGCCATTTATAGTCAAAAGAAAGATCTTCCTTGCCTGAAACAAGTTTGGCAACAGATATGTGACAAGTATCTTTCTCTTTTTTATGAAGAAGGAGACCTAAATGTGAAGCCATGTTTCTTGAAAGCAACACAGATAAATTAAAAATTCAAGCAAGATTATCCAGGTCGGCATCCGGAGTCTGAATCAATCTACCCACCTCATTTTTTCTGTGCATTGAAACTGGGAGGGACAGAGGAAGGGACATGGCTGTCATTGATCCATCCATGGGGAGGAAGTCATAGTCCTCTAAAAATCAAGAGAGAGTCAGTGGAGAATTTCATTTCTCTGTGTATACAAAGAAGCACTCCCAACCATGCACCACATAATTTACTAGAGCAGCTTTTCTACCAGAGGTGATTCTTCACACAAAATATAATTGAGTAGTGAATACTCTAGTTTTGCTGCAGATCCTAAAAGCCTACAGGCATTGACTGAAGAAGCTCCTCGAAGACAAATTCATGAAGAGCTATTAAAAATAAAGTTACAAACCTGGTTCAGCTCAAATTCAGAACTCACTGGAGGCTAGAGGAGCATTTTGTGCTCTCTGTATGCACCTAATTGCTGCGTTGTCCTAGAGATATTCATCCCCAGTTGTGGTCAGAGGTGACCAGCTGGGGTTCAGTAAATGAACCTGCATTTCCAACTAGGAAATATATATGAATTCAGTGATCTTTAAGAAATTAAAATGCATTAAAATTAGTGTGTCATCCTTGCCTTCAATCATGCTGTAATACCAACAAATGCAGCAAAGAGGATCTTGAGATTCTGCCAGTGACTGAAACTTACCCATTGCTCAGACAAAGGTTTCACAAAGGTAGAATAATTCTTTTGAATTCCTTAAATTCAACTCTGGAAGTAGGAAATTAGCAGAAGTTTGTGTAAAGTCTTTCCTTGGTTTGCTGTTCCAAAATGCAGAAATACACCTCATCTGCTGTCAGGGCAAGAATATCTTTCACAACTTCGTGTTTTATATAATTTAGATTATAATTTCATTGTCTGTGAAATGTTTTGAAAACAAAACAAACAAAAGCTGCTGCAATTTATCTTAGAATCACAGGATGGTTTGGGTTGGAAGGGACCTAAAAGTTCCTCATTCCAGCGCCCCTCTGCCATGGGCTGGGACACTTTCCTCTATCCCAGTTTGCTCCAAGTGCTGTTGAACCTGGTCTTGGATGCTTCCAGGGATGAGGAAGCAACGTCTGCTAGGGTTTCACCACCATTTTTTCCTTCATTATTTTGATGTTTTGAGAAACAGATATACTAAAAAAATCACTATTTGCTCTATTATAATGAGATTATTTTTTCCTACCAGTTATCCCACTTAACAACAGCTATCTAAAGACTGGGCTATCTCCAATGAGCAGCGGTGTTGTGTGATGGTGAAGAAATATTATAAAGGTACTTGTGCACAAAAAAAAAAAAAACCTGTTCGCATTCACTTTTAAGAGAAAAGAAAAGCAAAAGAGAATAGTCAGACTGAGTTCAAAGACTCAATTTTATACTCTGAGCCTTCATTGCCAGAGAAGAAACAGCCAGGGCTTCATCTGAAATGGTTGATGCTGCCAGCCACTACAGCCAGTCAAAAAAATAACCTGATTCAAAGACAGGGCTAAGTAAGAAATATCACTCACAAAGGGTTTTTTCCTGTCAAAAAAGTTAAGAAAGAGGAAGAAAGGATTGTGTCATAAAGATGTTCAATACTTCCTTTTGTGCAGTCAATAGAAAAGCTCTCACTTTTAGCCTTGATCTGAAAAACAACACAGCATGACAAGTCTGATTGATAGATTAATATCAGAGGTCCTGAATACACCTAAATTCATCCAGAATAACAATAGTACATAATTCTAAAAGAAGAGAAAGTACCAAAGAGTTGTACGGATCTTGTTTGACTTCAAGGGAATTTATCATGAAGTAGCAAGTGCTTTACTTTATGTTTCTGGCTTATATCTGTCCCAGAATATGGAATCATGGAATGGTTGGGGTTGGAAGGGACCTTAAAGCTCATCTCATTCCAACCTCCTGCCATGGGCAGGGACCCTTTCCAGAGACCAGGTTGTTCCAAGTCCTGTCCAACCTGGCCTTGAGGATACTTCCAGGGATGGGTAAGAAGCTGAACAGTTTTCACACCAGATGCATATTTGCTGTCCTAGGTTACACAAAATGACATGCTAGACTCAATTGCAAGCAGATAAAAGGCACATCACTCAGCTGGTGCAGACTGGCACTCCTGGTGACAGTGCTCATAATAGTGCACAGGGAAGATGGATGAATATTTTGTGTGTGGACTTTTCCAGTCTATGGACAGTCCCTCCAGGTCAGGACTGGAGGCAATTTCACACGTTTCATTTTTTTTCTGCCCTCTTCTGCTCATGTGTCACACACAATCCCAGCTCTGCCTGCCAAGAAAAAAGAGGACTCTTCCTCCTTAAACAGGCACACCAAAACAACGGGGATGTCACTGGAAGAAATTAAAAAACAGTAAAGAATAGGATTGTATCACAAGAAGGGTCTGTATTTTCCTTTTGTGTAGTCAGTGGAAAAGTTCCTACATCTCCAGTTAAACCAAAAGACAAAGTGCTAAACTGCAGTAGCTGGAATCCAACATAAGAGCCAGAGGCATGTCAAACTCAGCTATTTCCAACTGCACAAACCTGTGCAAACATAGCTTTCATTTTTCTTCCTCCTAAAATTCCCTGGTAGTTATCAGCTTCTAATTTCTTCCTAAAAATTCCCAGTAAAATTTAAAGAAACAAAGCACCACTTGACTGTGTGCTGTAAGAGAAGCTTTTGCAAAGTTCTAATGTAAAATTTCACTGCTCATTTCTGCTCAAGGATCTGGAAACCTTTGCAATTACCTGTTTTGATGTCCAGTAATTTGCAACAGGAGCTTAATAATTTTTCTCTTTTTTTGCTATTAGAATTGCCAGTGACTTGTATTGTATTTGGCCCAAGGCATCCCTCACTGTCCCAAAGAAATCCTTGCTGTTATCCAGAAACTGGCTTATAACACTCTAAGAGGCAGTTTGGATGCATTCTCTCCTTTTTAGACAGTAAAAAGATTTAGTTATGGATGGCTGGATCATGGAAAGTGGCATCAGAGCCAGGGAAAACATCCTGGCCTGTTTCACCTTGAAGCACGGGGAAACTGAGGAACCACCCCACAGTTCCTGCTTTCTCCATGTCCATAGAATGAAGTTCAATAAATAATTTTAGAATGCATATCAAACTTGAAGATAGCTGGAACCAAAATTACTTCCCTGAGATTGTAGAGGGAGTCTAGGAAGGAGCCATTGGAGTTGTAATTCAGTATCTCAACACAAGATTATCTCCCTTTCCAAAACTTTATTTATGTCTTAGGAGCAGTGGACTGGTCTTGAGTATTCATGTTTTTGGAAACTAAGGTTGTAGATAAGACCTCATGTGATCATGTCCAGTTCCACTTGCCATCATCCTTTCCTTCAGTGAACCACAGAGGAAGAGGGAAAACTGCTGATTAAAGCTCTTCCAAATGCCAGTGACTGAGCTGACTGCACCAGCTCCACCACATAAGGGAATTCCAGCATCATAATGAGGGCTCTCCCAATAAAGGGAACATACACATGGTGATAGTTTTGTGAGGGTGGTATGCATTTGCCTGGGCTGGTTTTGTAGTATCTCAAAATAAATTATTCAATGGCCTTTGGGTACATTAAATTTTGCAATCAGATGACTCAACCCTTGTTAGTTCATTGTTAAGACTTAAGGTAAAATCTCTGTTATTCTAACCCCATTAAACTTTTTTCCCCTCCTTTTATTTTTGGTTGGTTTGTTTGTTTGTGTGATGCCAGTTCACACATCGTCTGTTCTGCAGTGTCATTTTTGTTGGAGTCCCATGGGGATAAATTAGCTTTACACCTCTCATCAGATGGTTGCGCTGAAAAGTGGAATGAAAGTCTGTGCTGAGCATCCCTGCACACATTGAGATTAAATATGGATTCATAGATTTCTATTTTCTGTCCTTCCTGACCTTTTCTGTCCCCTCTCTAGAACTGTGAAACAGCCACATGGGTCAGATCCAACACAAGGTGGAGAGAACATGTAGGAAAAGCACATTCAGCTATTCCTGGAGCAAAACCCAGGGCTTCAGGACTACCTGGGAAGCCAGTGTTTTCATAACTATCTTTCAGATCTTAAGGTTGTTTTGGATTGCTTGGGATTTGGGTTGTTTGGGATAGTTTTGGGTTGCTTGGGGTGGTTGGGAGGAACTCCTCCCCGTTTTCATTCCCTCTGGCCATTTTCCAGGTTTACAGTCAGGTTCCTGCACTGTGCCAACAGGCTGGGTGTAATCCCTCAGCTGCCTTGTGCAACTGCAATTCTTCCCAAAGAACCAGGAAAACACAGCTGAGTCCTCAGGAGCTGGCAGTGAATGAAAGTCAAGCTGAGCCTGCTTTGCTCAAAAGTTTTTTCAGAACATGCAGTGTCCATACATGTGTTCTTGCTATCCCACATGTCAGATATTCCAGAGGCTACGTTGCACCTACCCTGGGCAAAATAACATGGAAATTATCATGACTTCAGCTAATCAACCTGAATTCAGCCCAAGGTTGCTATAAAATTTGATTTTTTTCTGATGTGATGTTGCAATCCAATATCAAAACCAGAATGCTCTTGGCTTTGTTGCTCTTTTAATCTCAATTCAGCCAGTTTGCTGAATACACCTACTAGAACTGAAAGCATTATTTACATAGTGGAAAAATATTTAAGGTGCTTTGATTTGTAGATTTCTCCAAATTTCAAGATTTGCTCAAAACCAAACTATGGAAAAAATCTGAATTTACTAATGTGTTTAAACATGTAAGGATAATTTTTATAGGGATCTACTTATCACTAGTTCATTTCTGTTGACTTTCTATTCTATAGACAGTATAAGTAATACATATTGTAAATGCAATATTTAATGATATTGAATTCTTATTGATTTTAAAAGATAAGGGGAGATAGCTGGACAGTATATCAGATACATTTGTAGTCCAAATTAAAAGATTTTTTTTTAATGGTAAGGTCATTTATTTAGATGCTAAATTAAGAGCCTTTGTCAAATAATCTTCAATCTAATGAAAACAGGAAATTTCTGCTTAACATCCTTTTCCCACTCAAGTAGGAACAGGTTGGAAAGGATCTCGACAATTCCTCTGGGTTTAGCTCTTTTTACATGAGGTTTGCCCAGGTATCAGCACCAGGTTGGGGTGAGGGAACTTTGCAGGATGAGTACAGAGGAAATGTCACAACTGCCAACATTTACTTGATTAGAAACTCTTATTAATATCTTATAATCTTCCAGTGCCTAAACGGGCTACAAGAGGGCTGGAGGGAGACTTTGGACAAGGCCTGGAGTGACAGAACAAGAGGGAATGGCTTTAAACTGGGAAAGAGAAAACTCAGATTAGATATTAGAAATAACTTTACTCAGAAAATGGTGAGGCACAGGTTGCCCAGTTGCACCTTCCCCATCCCTGGAAGTGTTCAAGGCTGGGCTGGACTGGGCTTGGAGCAACCTAGTCTATTGGAAGGTGTCTCTGGGGTTGGAACAAGATTTTTAAGGTCCCTTCCAACCCAAACAATTCTGTTTTTCTGTGATCCTTTGCACTAACACAGCTTTATCTACTGAAACCTGCTCTGATCTGTAACGCATCAGTCAGCAGAAAAAAAACCAATAAATTATGAGGAACCCATCTTCAGAGCCCTTTACAGGCACAGTTGTACATTATTCCACTGTCCTAAAGTTGTAGAAACAGACCCGTGGCCAGAGCAAATTGAAGATCATGGACTTGTCATCAGCTATCAGAACCAAAAAATCTTTGAGCTCTGACTCTATGTCATAATCAAAAGTATCATTGCCTTTGTTCACTAAATGATCCATTAATCAATTAAAATCAAGAAAATAAAAATATAGAAATATAAGAATATGAAGGGAAAGAGATTTTGATTCTGGCAAATGGTATCTGTATGTGTGGAATCAAAATATCTTCAAATAGCATAGGAAATGCACCCATTCCTGTCACCTAGCTAAGCAACCCACCAGGGACAGCAAATCCCCCTGTAGCTGAATCCCAAAGCTCGTGGGCATGATATGTCTCCTGTGGGCTGTTGTAGTCAGCCCTGTCAAATCCAAAATCTTCCCTCCCTGACTCTCTCCCAGTTGCATTTCCTTCCTCCACCAATAGCTGGACAAAAAAAAAAAAAAAAATTCTGTAGAGCTGTATCAGAGATGCCAATCTAATTATTTTTTCCTCTTTTTTTATCTTTTCTTTTTTTGGACATGCATCTCTGGAGGAAGGAGGGGGAGGACGGGGAGTTGCAAAGGCGCGGGCAGCCGAAGAGGGAGAGCAGGGGGGAAGATGAGAAAATATTTCCTTTGGCGATTCTGTTTCTCTCTTGAAAAGGGACTACTTCCCTCACTCCTTATCCCTCCTGACAAGTACAAGCACTTTGGGCCCTAACTGGATGTGAACATTGTCAAAAGAAATTTGGGCTAAAGGGAGGCATCTGCAGTTCTGTTCCGATTGCGCTCGGCGCTGGAGCCACTTTTGCGAATGTGGCAGGGTGGCTGGTGGGCAGACACCAGTACAGATGGGAACTTCACATACTGTATGCATCATGACCAACTATAAAAACAGTCACAACGCATCACTTCTTACCCGGCCAGTCTCCCTGGAACCTTCACTTCCAATTTCCATCTCACTGACATTCACAGCTTACAGTGAGCTTTTATGTTTAAGCATCAGTACAGTATTAATGCAGGAGAAAAGGGGTGGCTGGGCTGCTGCAGCAAGGAATTAAACCTCTGATCTCGGCCAGACGTTGGAAGGGAGGAGCGATTCAAGGGGAATTGTGTAACCAGACTCCATGGAAATGGTGGGGGGGAAAGCAGGGGATGAGAGTCAGGAATATTTTTTGACTGTGAACACAGAGCAAGTGAGGGGTGCTCTGAAAAAGAAACATAGCAAGCAGGCACTCTCCCAAATTGTAATTTAATGCTTGGAATAATCCTATTGTGTCAGCTACTCACCGCCAAAGAACTGACGATAAATATAACTTTAAAAAAAAATTAAGGGGATGGCAATTTGAACAGCTTAATGTTTCTTCAAAGGCTAAGTGATGGAAAGCAGTGCTGAAGTAAATTGACAACTCGGAATTAACTGGGTGCTGGCACAGCTCAGGTAAAGGTTTGACGGTAACATGAGCTTTCCAAAGTGTTTCCAAACTGAAGTATTATGAAAAGGTAAATTATGTTTTGTATTCATGACTGAAAGCATTTTATTTTAAAGCGCTGCCGATGCTGTCAAGGTGGAGATTCGAGCTTTATGTACAGTGCCTCTAGCCCTGTGATGTGAGTGAGGCAACATGACAGCTTGTAATAAGTAATTTTTATACAGTTGCATTTATCACTCAAGTAGGCTTGGCAATATTAAACACAGACCTTAAAATGCTGCAGAAGAGGAAGGACAGGGGCTGGAGGCCATGTGTTCCCTCTGTGTGTGTGTGTGTGTGCGCGCTCTTGCATGTGTGTGTGTGTTTGCAACTTCTTTCTTTTTTTTCTGTCTCCAGGCCCATTCCTGTTAATGTGGCACTTTTTAAGATATGCACCGAAATGCTTCCAAATTGTTAATACGTCACTAAAAGGTTACAAATGAAATGACCCTGTTTAGCCCAAAGGATGTTATTTTAGGCTTTAATGAATTAGACATTGCAACCATTTTCAGGCAAAAATCAATTGCCTCAATTAACTTGCACGAGTCCAAATATTTACAAAATAAAGGCCCAGAAACCACATTCTTTGTTTCCCTTTCTCACTCCCTACCCTGTTTCCTCATTAACATCTTCATTTCCATGAAAGTGTGAAGTATCAGCTCTTTCTCTAGGCTTGTGAAGGCCGAAGTGTTGGCAATTTTCTTGTTCTTTAGAGCCTGCTCTTTTGTTTTAACAGGTTTTCTTCCTTTGTCATGAATATTTCAGGACAAGCTAAAAAGAAGTGGAGGATACCCCTTACTTCTCATGGAAATAAAAATATAGTCAAATATGTCATTTGTGGAAGAAAAGTTTACAAAAAGAGGAGGCAATTTATTTTATGAGCTTGCAACGAGAAGGGAATTTTTCTTCTGTTCATAGGATTTATAGGAAGTGCTGCTTGAGTCTGAACCAAGGGGAACCAAAAATCTCTGAGCCAAATGGCAGCTCTTACACCTGCTGTATCAGAGCCCTGGGGTATGGTTTGGTTTGCAAGGAGTTACAAATTTCAGGGGATTCCAGCGAATTCAGCCATTTAATGCTGAAATAACGTCAGATTGGAAGCAACAAAAAAAAAAAAATTGAAAAAAGGACCTGTCTCTATTATTATTCATATGACCCAGATGAGAAAATTATGCATTTGCAGTGGGAGGTGTGTCTAACACGGGCACAGCGGCTGCCTCGGGACATCGGCTGGATGGGGAGAGGAGGACTTGCAGCTCAGAGGATCTGGGTGTCTTCTCAGTCAGAGAGATGAAAGAAGGAGCTGATTGTTTTGTGTATTCCATGCTTATTCCAAGGTAAGAGAGAATGGCGAATACACAGAGGCGGCATTTGCTGCATTCCTGGAAGCGTTCAAGGCCAAGTTGGACAGAGCTTGGAGCAGCCTGGGGTAGTGGAAGATGCCCCTGCCCCTGGCAGGGTGTTGAAACTGGGTGATCTTTTAGGTCCTTTCCAACCCAAACCATTCTGTGATTCCATGATTTACCTTTGCAGCAGTGCTGATTCATGGGTGTCAACTGAATATAAACAGAACACAGAAACAGTAAATAAATGTCAAAAGTGAACATATGCTAGAGATTTTGAAAATAAGTTCATTAAATCCACAAAAGAAACTAGATCTTCCATATAAGTCTCCACAACCAGTCTGATTATGAATTTGAAGGTTTATTTTGTATTTTTTGGCTATATTAATTAGAAGATTAAAATGAAGACTCTTTTTCCCCCAGGAAAGTATGGTTAATATAGGTCTGTTGTGAAGTTTTACTGCTTTTTCTTTTCCTCTGACAATTGCTACCAAAAAAATAACTGCTTTTGAGTAAGAAAAAAAACTTCATTTTTCTGCTTCACATTATGAACATGAGATTAAGCACTGAAGCTCAGTTGTGACTAGATGTTAAGAAAATCTTTTAGCAAAAGCTGAAAAGAATAAGTGACCTCATCCAGTAGTCCATGGTCTGACATTGGCTTTCAGGGGAGGAGGCTTTCAAAATCTCTAGACATTTTTGGAAAATGAAGCTACTTGTGATATAATTTTGACAAAATTGAAGAGACCTTGAGATTGAAGCTTATTTTACTAATCTTCAGATATCTGCAATACATGCAGTCACATCTAACGTAGTTATTGGGATCCCTTAATAGAAAACAGAGAAAAACACAATTTTAAAGTACAAATGTCTGACCTACTGAAATGTTTACCTTTGGCCAGGTACAACTCATCCTGGTCATGGAACAGATGCCATTAATGCAGTCATGCAGATGATAAAATCATAGAATGGTTGGGTTGGAAAGGAGCTGAAAGACCATCTCATTCCAACCCCCTGCCATGGGCAGGGACACCTTCCACTATCCCAGGTTGCTCCAAGCCCTGTCCAAACTGGCCTTGGACACTTCCAGGGATGGGGCAGTCACAGCTTCTCTGGGCAACCTGTGCCAGGGCCTCCCTACCCTCACAGGGAAGTTCTTCCTAATATCCCATCTAAAACCTACTCTCTGTCAGTTTGAAAGCATTCCCCCTCATCCTATCACCCCAGGCCCTTGTAAAATGTCTTTCCCCAACTTTTTTGTAGGCTCCCTTCAGGTACTGGAAGACAGCAATCAGGTCACCCCAAGCCTTCTCTTTTCCAGGCTGAACAATCCCAATTGTCCCATCCTCTTTCCAAAACAGAGCTGCTTCACCTCCTGATCATCTCTGTGGCCTCCTCTGGACTTGCTCCAACAGCTCCATGTCCTTCCTGTACTGGGGATCCCAGAGCTGGAGACAGGACTCCAGGCATGGTCCAGCTCAGAATAAGTTGAGAAAGAGCAGGAATGGAGTTTAACATGGTCATAAATGCTAGGAGGTTAGAATACAAGTGGAGAATGTACTTTTGTGATGAAGCTTTTATACCTATAGCCACCCTTGGATACTTCCTGGAGAGATGCTTGGTACTGCTGTGGCTCTGACATCTGTGTGGCAGCTTCTCCTGGCTCACATCTCTTACACCTGACAATTAAGAGCTAAAGAGCAATGAAAGTGATAAATTTGATCTTGCACATTAGAATCAAATCTGATCAAATTGTTATCTCAGACCCTCCGAACCCCAAGCGGGGTGCCAAGAAGGGCTGTTAGGGTTTGTCTCAAGAAATTAATATCTCATGTGGATTGTTGGATCATGTGAATTTATTGCACAACCTGTGAACAAACTGTGATTGTTCTTGCTCTAAACCTTTTGGCTGTACATCAGCATTTACACCACAAACACAAAATACACCCTTTTGCTTTGATTCCATGCACTGGATCCACAATTTGAGCTCCATTCCTATTGATTGTGTGTAGTCACGTTGTATCTTCTTGTTTGACCAATATATCCAATGATGTGAGTATTACTTAAATAGTCTATGTAGTTTGTATTCCAGGTGAATTCATGCATCTATCCTTTTAGAAAAGCTTGCACACCTGGAGGTTAACATATGTCTAAACAGAAAATTCATTCCTTTTAGTTAACAAGACCCTGTCATTGTAATAAATGAATTATGAAAAATGTGTGTTGGTAATCATGTGTACAAAAACCTGCAAGAGATTCTCAGCCATGGAGGATGGGAGCAGTGTTCAGCTGTCCATACCATAGATCTCTGCTGTGAAAATATCTCCAAATCAGCTAGCATGAAGAATTTTCTATTTTTAAGAAAAGATGTCACATTTAGGGCAGTTTACTTGATAAGAATTTAAGGATTATCTGTATTGAACCCAGATACCATCTCTTTTCTCCTTTAATTTCCTAGGGGACTAGAGACAGACTGTCTGTAGCTCTGCAGTACAGACCTCTGCACCATGAACCCAACCCATCCTATTTCAGAGCTCTGTTAAATTGCACGAAGATGCAGTTTGTGCAGAACTAATCAGGGAAAAAGAAATCACAGGGTTTAAAATTATTTTTCTCAAAGTACACAACAGGAGGAGGACCTGAAGATCACAAGGTTGGTTTGACCAGTAGTCCTTTTGCTGAAACCACCAGTCACATGGCAGTACATCTATTTCTAGTAGTGCCTCTGTGTAAAAGGAACCTATAACTTTTCCAGAAAGAGAAACTTGGTATATTTCACATGTGACATGGAACAATCTATGCTTAATTGTACTTGATTTCAAAATGGGTTGAATTTTGAATACTCCCACCAACAAAATTCCTCTTCACCTCTCCAAAAAGATTTTTCTGGAGTATTTTCAAGCATTGAATAAGAAATGTCCATGGCAGGGGGGTGGAAAGAAATGAGTTTTAAGGTTTTTAAAGGTCTGAAAGGTCTTAAAGTCCTTTTCAACTCAAACCATTCCACAATTCTGTGAAATTAACTCATGGTGAAAAATTAAGAGGTATTTTGTTACTGCAGAGGTGCATGAACAATGAGCAAAAATAAAATAAAATCTTTTATACATTAAAACAAAAAAAAATCCCAGGAAATGGCCTGTGTTAGGCACATGTGGACCTCATACATTCATGTGCAAGTGGTTTTACTGAGAGAACAAAGGATGTTCCTGGACATTCCCATTACATTACAAAGCTGGTGTTCCAAGAATAATATGCCTGAGAATAAAACAATAATTATAAAGCCACAAATGAAATCAAAGCAGTGCTGCCGAAAGCCTTAAGCACCACAGGTTTACAAGGCATGTGAATATAGCAGCTTGGATGAAGATGTAAACCCTTACACTGCACCCTTTAAAATCTCACACTTCAGAAGCCATACATTGGACTGAAAATGTGGGTAGATAATCACTGGATCTCTGCTAAGAAATGCTGTTCATTCTCTTTTAAAGCTGTGTGAATACATGCAAGCCCAAATTAAGGAGAGCAGATAACCAACTGCACGCTAGAGATGAGCAGGCTGCTTAAAGCGACCGCATAATCGGTGAAGCTTTAAAAAAGGAAGAAAACAGCTTGAGGCCTTTTCTCCTTCTTCCTCTAGAATGTGACATCATTGCATATGACACAACACCTTGGAAGGAACCATATGGGGAAATGCAGACGTGTTGCTAACTAAATGTGAGCTCCTTCATGATGAAAAAATCTTGTTGCTGGCCAAAGCCTGGATGGTCTCAGAAAAAGCACAGTTTATACAGTGGAACTGACAGTTCTACTTCAAGGACATTTTTCATGTCTAATGCCCTTTCTGTGCAGGATTTAGAAAGGCATACCAGGAATATAATACTGGGGTTTATCCAGATTTAATCAAAAATAGTTGATTCAACTCAGCACCTTAAAATACGTGAGATGAACTGATCTGGGTTTTTGTTTGACTGCTTACAGAACTAAATTTTAGATCTCTAAACTCAGTATTTGTTGTTAGCTATTACACTGATTAAAGGAATATATACCCTACCTCTACCTCGTAAAGTTGATCTTTGTATGGCTTTTTTTTCATTATTTCTTAATTTCTCTAAATCATAAAATCACAGAATGGTTTGGGTTGAAAGAGACATTAAAGCTCATCTCATTCCATAACCTGCCATGGGCAGGGACACCTTCCACTATCCCAGGATCCTACAAGTCCTGTCCTGTCCAACCTGACCTTGAACATTTCCAGGGATGGGGCAGCCACAGCTTCTCTGGGCAACCTGCCAGTGCCTGTTGACCTTACTGCAGTTTTGGATTAGAGTTGACATCTAAAAGCTCAATTTTTAAAATTTTTTATTATAATCACTGTCATTAGTAGCAGTAACAGTATTAGTCATAGCAGTAGCAGCAATAGCAATAATCATAGTAACAGTGAATTTAACTGAATACAATATAAACTTACAATAATTCTTTTCCAAGGCTGCTCAGATTGTTTAATGATTCTTTCTGAGGATATGAATAAAACCTCTCAGTTTTAACACTGAGCTTTCACCACGAATATCCACATTCACTGGCACCATAACTGGTTCCAAAGTTGTCTTTCGTGACTTCAGCAGAACAGGTGATCCAGACAGCTTTAGATTGAGAATGTTAATAGATGAGAAAAGGATAAAATTGAAATGAGGAAGCTGCCTGAACAAGTATTTCCTTTTGTGCCTTAAAAATTATAAGAACTGGATTTTAAAGTTAAAAGAATTTCCCATGAAAGAAAATATTTGCATTTCTGTGAGCCCATCCAACTAATGGGATGGGAATCAAAAATTTCTCAGAGCTCCTCTATGAGATATTGTGCCTCATCTTTAGTCCCTAAATTAAAAAATATGATGGACCCCAATTCAGAAAACTTTCACATTCCTCTTGGCTGAAATACCACAGAAACCTATGTATGTAATTGGAACTACTTAGATAAAATTAGACATTTTGTTTTTTCTCTTCATTAGCGACTGAAATCTATACTTAATTTTAATGACCCATCTCATGAAAATGACTCATGAAAGCACCGCTTGATTTTTATTGAAGTCTGTGATTAAATTCCATAGAAATTAGTAAAGTTTAAGCTTGCCTTTAGGATTTACAATGAGCTTAGTTGCATTCTTGGTTAGGTACCTTGTCCTGAATGATTTTTGGTAGGTTTGGATGTTTTGGAATTGAGATGAAAGACACTGTTTTTTCATTTCATAATTTGACCATGAGCCAGAACACTCAAAAAAAAAAAAAAAAAAGAAAAAAAATTTAAAAAAAGAAGAATAAAAAAGAAGAAATCAACTGAGGACTTGCTACCAGATTTTTTTTTCTTTTATTTAGGCTTTTATATGCAAAGCTACTTATATTTTCACTCTCCCATGTAAGCCTGATGTATTCAGACTAACACAGCTCCAGCAACTGCAGGCCAACTCCATCTCTGGGGTAAATGCATGGCCTGGAGGGATATAATTGATTCATAATGGCTACAGCTGAATTATAGTGAGTGCTGGAGTGTTATTTATGTTATATCTGAAAGTTCATTGAAATTATTTAGATCCAGATCCCTCAAAGGATAGAAGTACAACACAGGTTAGATTTATGTGGCCAAGTCCAGGTGAGTGATCCACAAGCTCTGCCTCAAAGCAAAGGTCCCTGCACTTGCACCAGCAATTTTCTGTGAGTGTTCAAAGGCCTTGTCTGGAGCCAGCACAGGGAATTTACTCTAAAAAACAATTCCCATTAACTGGGATTAACTGGGATTTCCCATTAACTGGGATTAACATCTAAATTTAGTTGAGATTTATAAACTGGGTAATAGCAGATCTATATCTCAGATTTTTTGGACAAGATACTTGCAAACCACTTAGAGCCCTTCACCTGGGAGTGGAAAGCCTGTCCTGATCAAAAAAAATTCCTTACATTTCCTGGAAGTGTGGCTTCATCCATGAGCACTCCTGGGCTCTCATTCTGTGTGCTAAAGGCACAGGAAGCAACTGGAAGTTGGGAAGAAAGGAGGAGAAAGAATTGTAAGAAAGCAGGGGCTTTCCATCCCATTTTTATCTCAAGCTATTCTACAGAAGGAGGTGCAAAATCTCTGGGGCCAGGGGAAAAATAACATTATATGTATCACGATTCAAGAGTTAACCCACATGGAAAATCTTATCTTCCCTTGAGGTACATATAATACAATCTAGGAGAAAACAATGACTAAATGAACTAAAAACCATTGTGAAATACAGTGAGGAACAGATTTTAGAGTTAGAAAACTTTCTTTCAGTTAAAAGTGTTACTAAAGGAAATTATCTTGAAAATCATAATGTTTTCCTTCATAAAATTCAGAAGCAGAATTTTAAAATTTTTACTTATATTGTATTTTATTTTATGCTTCTTTCATTTCCTTATGTATTGTCTTTCTAATTTGCATTTAAATATTTTATATGTTTTTCTTCTAAATTTATATCACAATTAAAAGCTTGTAACTTGAAATTGGAAATGAAGTTTTAGAAGCAATTGACTCTCATTCTTCCTTCCCTGTTGTGTCTCCTATGGATAAGTGGGATGATCCGCTGTGATATCTTTCAACCTAACCCATTCTCTGAAAAATTCCTAAAAGTATTATTTTATGATCTTAATCTGAAGACTTTCTGAATTGCTAAAATATTAAATTTTCCACTAGAATGTCCGCACGCAAGATAATTTCTGAAACATTAATTTGTCCACCATTAGGACCGTCATTGCCATTAGAAGGTAAAGTCTGATGTGCAGTCAGAAACTGGGATTGCAATGGGTTTAATGTTTGCCAGTCATTATCTGGGAGAGCTCAGAAATGAAAAGAGAAAAGTGTTAGAATGAAAATTAGGGTACAGAGCAGATGAATCACTCAGCCTGATATTGCTTCATTCTGAATGTGCCAGGGACAGTACATTTGCAAATAATGCACCAGCAAATATTCACCCTGTATCTTCAGATAAGGGGTCTATGGAGAGGGAGACTCTCCAAAATGAAAGCTGAAACTGGGATTCCTGCATCTGAGCTGTGGCATTTTTTAAAATAGTCTGAATTTCATAGAAGCAAAATCTGAAAGAGATCCTGTCCTCAGATCAACAGCTGTAACCTCCTGCTCTGCCAGTGAATTATAATACCTGACACCTTTTCTAAACAGATATTGCACTTAAATATATGATTATCTGCCTTTTTTGAGCTTATTGAGGGGAAGCTGTTCCAAATTTCATTTCTAGTTAGAAACCTGATAAGCAATCCCAGCACATCTGTATTCCTATGGCTAAGAATTAAACCTGTATTTTTCACATTTAAGTCCAAAAAAGGCTGTTGAAAGACTGTTTTTAGGAGGAAAAAAGATCACATTTAGACATCAGAACTTGAAGCCCCAGGGGGTGCATTTTCAAATGGTTAAATGCAAACCTCTGCTGAAGGGAGATGTGACAAGGTGAAGGAAAGGGACAGGGATTGTGGGGACTTAGGAGCTCAAATCTGCTTTAGCTTGGGAATTTCTGTTTTGTGCTCTGCTGGATAATGCAGATGCACTTCAGCACATTTCCAGATGTGTAAAATGCATCTGGAATATGTGGGTAGCCATGTTCTGTCATTGTCCACACTCTACTCAGAAGTGTGGAAGACAGGGCCAACATAAAAGATGTTTGATTTATAGAAGTGTGATTGTGCCTTTGTTAATACTCCTCCCTTGATACAAGGGTTGCTATGAGCCTGCTCTTTGGGCAAGAGGATGGGAAGTTTACCTTGTGTTTCCAAAGAGTCTAGTCACTGTGAGCCACATGTATAGCAAATAATTATTTAAATGTAATATAAATATTCTATTGAAGTATTATATACATCAATATTATATATAAAATGTTGTTTCAAAACATACAGTAGACTCTTAATTCATTTAAGTTAACTGGAAAATGTTTACTGCAAGTCATGGATTTTGAAAAATTCTCATAACCTGAGCTTCTAACTTTGGCTTCCCCCCTCTTCAATGCAAACAGCTGCCAAGCAAAATATTGGGGTATGTTACACCCCACCCTCTTGTCTTTGAGAGGGTTAATGCCACTTTCTTTCTCCTTCCTTGCTTTTACCCTCTGCTGGCTAAAAAGAACACCCAGGTTCAATGAGTGACAAATCATTACAGAGCATACAGTGTAATTAAAAAGCACAGCCATTGATCAGCTATGAGCTAAACCTGAGACAAAAAAGTGAGAGACCCAGAATAGCTGGCAAAACTTCTCATTGAATCTGTCTGAAATGGAAGATGTTCTCCCTGGAGGCATGGAGCGTGGCCCATTGTGCATTTCCATTAGAGATACACACTGACTCTGAGCATGCCATTGATGTTGGCCTATTTATGAAAGGCTGTTGAAAGAGGTTTCAGAGTTAATTGAAAAGAGCTGTTTCTGAAGTAAGGTAACTTCAAACAACACAGCTCTGAAATGTGTTTTAATGGACTGGAAATCAGTGAATTTTCCATAGTGCGCATGAAATAAAAATGGATGGCATCAACTGAAAGCTGTGTTGCCATTTGGTGGGATTTCTTTCGTTATTGTTGTTGCTGTTATTGCTATCAGTATCACTCACTGTCACTCTCACTATTAACACCTTTTTTAACTATCGTTGCTCAATTGCCAGTGATAAAACAGCTTTGGTCTTGATTGATTAGGGGATCATTTTCTAGGATCTGCCAAAATATTCATTACAAGTCATTTCTCCCCACATTTGCAACACAGGTTGCCTGCAGAAACTGCCAGGATTGAGCCATGGAAAACAGAAGGAAAAACACTTTCAGTTGTCAGGTAGAAGTAGGTTCCAAAGCCCTCCTTTATCAAGGTATGCTGTGTTTAAAATGTTTTTATTCTTAATGCTCTTTCCATTTTAAAATTAAAGCATATGCCTAAATTCAGACATGCATTTACTCAGGCATTTGTTTAGACTCTGCCTTGAGCTGAGGTCTTGCACATAAGTTTGTGTTTAAGTTCATGCTTAAATAAAACCCTTTTCAGCAAAACATGCACCTGAATTTCATAAAGAGTAGCTAAGTATATGTTTAAATCTCAGTTTGTGATTAAATACTTTTCTCAGCTGAAAACGACATACTTTTAAATTATTTTTTTAAATCTTGGCAATGTGTAATAAAAATAGGGAAGACTGAGCTAAATTTATGCCTTCAGTTTTATTTCACAGGAATTTAGAATGAGCAAGAGGGAAAGAAATTCCTTGCCCTTGGATGAAGTGAGTTTGGGCAACTCAATGGTATTCAGGCAGAAAGGAACAGGACATATTTCCAAAAACTTCCTCAGACTGATTAATACCCAATACTTTGAAAAAACTCATAAACTCCTCTGAATTGCAGGGCAAAGATGAGAGCAAAGTAACTCAGTATAACACAAGTAATAATCAAACAACTTCTGACACTGAGCTTGAATGATAATGAGTATTTTACACCTCCATTCTACTCTTAATCCTCAAAGTAATTCACAAGTTCTGTTCAAAACCTCCCATGTTCCATTAAAAGAGATGACCTCACAGACATTAATTAACTTAATCTCACAAAACTCATTTAAAGTACGGAAGAGCTGTTGTCCTCATTTTTAAATAAGGAGTGAAACACCAGGATAGTAATGACTTCATACAAAACCTACCAAAATCAGCAGAAATATTTAAATCACAGTGTTACCTTCCCTCATTATTTTAAGTTTTAAGGCTGCTGGGTAAAGAAAAAAAATGTAAAAACTCTGAAACACCCTCGGGGCACAAAAAAAGAACAGTACAAGGAAAAACCAGTAGAATTACTTCAGTTTTAAATAACTAGAAATCTCATTTTTAGGGCTGTCATGACACTTTGGCATCTGCAGTGATTTTTGAAAATTTCTGGCTGATAATCATGGATTAACATGTGTTCAACTTATCTTTGAAGCTGCTGTGGGTACTTACATACATAGATTAAGAACGTGCTGCTTGTTCTGCAGAACAGGCCATCAAAAAAAAGGACAGGGATGAAGGCTGGGGCTGGAATCTGAGTTTGAGGACAATGTAACTCCTTACTTCAGTAGATAAAAAGTCTGGATTTTCTGAGGCTATAAATATTGAGTAGAGAGATTTATTTTTTTTCTGTCACTCCAATGTCCATACCTGGAGTATAAAGATTCTCTCTGGGATAGAGAGTTAGGCACTGAAACTGGGAGGACTAACAGCCAACATGGTTACATAATGAGAGGAAAGAGGAGATACTGGAAGAAAAATGGAAAACCAGAAGGGAAATAATGAATTTCAGTGTCCAAGTAATATATTTTTAAATTAGGATTAAATCTTGCCAGGAAAGCAGGATTCAGAGCCTGAGAATTGAGGCAGATTTGAGCTGAGAGCAGATTTGAGTTGTCAAAAGTATTCATTTGAGAAAAGGGACATTTGGGTCATTCAGATGTGGATCTTGAACTTGCATTTCCCCTCTTCAGGAGAAGTGTTCTTACCAGTATAAAAAAGTGGGATTGTTTCCTGGTGTTCCAGTCAAAGCCAAATTTTGAGTATATAAAATTTCACAGCTGTGAGTCTAGAGTCTAGAGGGCAAAGAACAAAAGAACTCAAGCATCTGGAAGAGAACATATCCTTATTCTACTTATCTCTTCTGGAATATTTGGGGTTTGATTAATCTGACCAAACATACAGTCTTAGTATAATTGTCACCTAGAAATGAGCTTTTCCCCTCTATTGATTATAGAGTGAGATGAGGATGACAACTGCAGGTGTACAGAATTTTAGTGTAGGCTCTCAAGGTTCAATTCAGCTGCCCAAAAATGGGTACTGGCTGTCATTCCAGATGATAAATGAGGATCCTCCATGCTCTGATGATGCTGAATATATGATATTCAACTTCCACAGAGTTCTGAAGAAGAAATTGTGATTAAGTTCCTCTGAAAAGTAACTCTTCACCTTAAAAAATTTTCTGTCATAGCTGTAATTTTTCCACGGTGTTTTGTTTGCATGGAATTTTGATTTCATCATTTTGTTTCTTTTTGGATTCTCTAATGTTGTTAAGATATGATGCCTGTGCTATAAGAAAGAAGAAGAAAAAAAATTAAATGGTGACCTTGGAATTATATGGTAATATCTGCTGTATAAACTCAGCAGTAACTTTTGCAAGCAGGTCAATTGATTTCTTTTGGAACTAATTAATTATAAGCAGCCCAGACACAATCCAGATAAACATACAAGGCTCATCCTCTTTGGATAACACCTGTCACATATTTAGTAAATATGAGGATGACAGAATGCAGTTTCGAGATCATGGAGTCATGGAATGGTTGGGGTTGGAGGTGACCTTAAAGGACATTCAATTTCAGGTGCCTGCCATGGGCAGGGACACCTTCCACTACCCCAGATTGCTCCAAGTTCTGTCCAGCCTGGCCCTGAACATTTCCAGTGATCCAGGGGCAGCCACAACTTCTCTGGGCAATCTGGAATGTCGCCCTCCAACCTCCCAAGGAGCAGTTAATGGCAATGACAATCTCAAGGTTGGAAACCTGGATGTCCAGCTTTATAAAGTTCTCATTAAGGTACTGGAGCATAGTTCAGGAGGTAGATGGCTGCAATCTGAGATTAACTGTGCTTTCTCAGAGTTTAATTTCAGGTAAAAATTCAGACTGAATGTCACCTAGTCATTTAATTGAATCAGAAATTAATTCCCTAGGGTCAGCTGAGATCGAAACATAAACCTGACTATAATCAGCATAACAATGTTAGCTAAAATTATGCCTCTGAATGATAGCACCTAATAGCAGTGTAGGGCAAAGTTTCCCTAAAGAGATATTAGAAAAATGTGCTGCCTTGTCTATAGTCTTTGATATTGGGCCAGCTGTTGTTTGCATATTTCAAAGTGAACTCTAAGACCATCTGATTTTCATACAAGTACCTGTCTATAACCTTCAGATTTCATTATCCTTCTTGAACAAACAAACAAAAAAAAAGGCAAAAAAAGGATTTTAAAAATATAAATGGATGGAGCTTTGAGGAACCCGGTCTAGTGGAAGGTGTTCCTGCTCGTGGCAGAGGGGTTGGAACCAGGTTGTCTTCAAGGTCCCTTCCAACCCAACCTAAACCCTGCCATGATTCTATGATTCTATAAAGACACAATCAAGTTTCACTGTTGTCCCATGTTTTTTGGAAGTGTATAACATTAGTTTCGTCTTCAAAAATAGTTGATTAAACGACAGCACAGAGAGGCTGTGCTATAACATTTCTATAATCATCATCAGGTTTTTCTACCTTCCCTTGCAACTTCTTCCATGGCCCAATACAGAGCACAAGCAACCAGACTGCTATCTCTCAAAGCAAACTCTGAACTGGTCAAACAAAGCAATTTTTAATGGGTAGTTAATAACAAACAGTTGAAAAACCCTCAAAAAACACCAGTATTTAAAAAATTACACTTCATTGAGTGAAGATTTAAAACATCTCAGATTTTAAAACTTTCAAAAAATCCACAACATATATCTGAAGAAATTCTATTTCCATTCTCCTTTGCCTGATCTGGGAATTTTGGGACTGGAAGAGCTGACAGACAAATCTTTTGGCTCTACCATATCTTGTGAGTATGGAACTTTTGACCAGACCTATTTAACAGTATGTGTGTCCCAAACCACTCAGAAACTGAGCCAGTCTGTGGAGTTCTCTACCACTCATAGAGTGGTACCCTCTGGAGATTTATTGCAGTGGAACTCCTGCTGAACTGACCAACTTGATTCAGCTGCCTAAACTTTGGTGTTTAGAGTTTAAGACACCACAGAGCACCCACAGGTCTGTCATGGCAAAATGGGGAAGACTCATTTGGGCGACAGTGGTGTACCTTAAAGCATCTTAGAGAGCATTTGAGCCTACATTTAGGAAACATTACAGAGCAATTGAATATTTGATGAAGTGTCTTAATCTGCAAGTGAAATCCCACCTTTCTTTCATCCCTTTTTTTTTTTTTTTTGTAAAAATATCAAGGATTATACACAAAATGTACCTCCCAGTACATGAGGGAGCCTACAAAAAACATGGAGAGACTTTCAACAAAGGCATGAAGTAACAGGGAAAGGAGGAATGGCTTCAAACTGACAGAGAGAAGATTTATGTTGGATATTAGGAAGAAATTCTTCCCTGAGAGGGTGGAGAGGCCCTGGCACAGGTTGCACAGAGAAGCTGTGGCTGCCCCTGGATCCCTGGAAGTGTCCAAGGCCAGGCTGGATGGGGCTTGGAGCAACCTGGGCTAGTGGAAGGTGTCCCTGCCCATGGCAGGGGGATTGGAACAGGATGAGCTTTAAGGCTCCATTCCAACCCAGGCCATTCTATGATTCTGTGATGTGTAGTGCACCTTAATGTTTTGCTAAATAATTCTGATCAGATATTTGAGCTGACTGCACTCATGGAGTCAGGCAAATTCTCATCAGTAATTAAATTGCTTGATTTTATTTTTCCCACAGATTTAGGAAAAAAAAAGTTGACATATAATTTCAAGCATCTTGGCAAAGGTAACTACAGAGTTTTGTCTTGATCATAGTAAATTGCAAACTTTAAGGTACAGGCTTTAAAGTCTGTACTAGCAGTTAAAAACCATCAACAGTTCTTGGATGAATCTGGTTTTACAGCTCATACTGACTGATTACAAACAGAGTAACTATAAATAAACAAATTCACGAAAACATTGATCATTGTTATATTCTTACTTATAAATAAATTGTAAATATATCTAAGAATTCTATGTTTTAAACATCTTAATAAATGAATATAGCAATTAATACCAAACATGGTTAATGCAAGAAAGACGGTTTTTCTTTCATCTTTAAATAAAGATCTTAAAATTTGCCTTAAGTAAGATTTATGATATGTACATGTAAAAACGTGTACTTAGCATCTGTAGATGTTATGTTTGGGCATAAACTCATTTTTTTAGCATCATATCTTTTTCCATCTGTTTTCTGAAGAAAGAAAAGACCATATGCAAAGCACAAATTTCTGTTGGTGAAAATACAGCTAAAGCCTTATTTGCACATTGCTCAGTCAAATATTTCTTTAGCTTTTCTCTGTTGAAAGATCCATTTCCAAAAGGCTCAGGGATGTTCCATGCAGAGAGCTGTGTTCCTCAGAGGAACACCTGAGTCTGGCTCAAAACTGGTATTACAGAGTCCTCCTTCCTTTGAGATCTGAGGCTGTCAGGAGTCTCAGCTGTGACCTTTCTTCACCAGACATTTCTAATTCTGATGGTATTTTAGATGTTTCACTTGAGATAAACCCTCTGTTATCTTTCCCTATTGGCAACAGAAATGTCCACAGTGATTCAGGGCTCTGTGCAACCTGGACTCATGAAAGGTGTTCCTGCCTGTGACAGCAGGGTTGGAACACGTTGAAATTTAAGGTCATTTCCCATCCCAAACTATTGCTTGATTCTGTGAATAATCTGAATTTTGAAAAAATGATTGTCCACTTAGAAACCAGAAATGCTGTAAACTGAGAAATGAAGTAGGGAAGAGAACAGGTGTAAATAAATACTACAGATTAAACCATGTAAAACAACAACAAAAAAAAAGTGTTTCTGTTATTGCAGAAAAATTACTGTTAGCTGTCACAGAATTTGGGGGAGAAAGTGCAATACTTTGAAGAATCTTAACACCAGAGAAGGGCAAAATGTATATAAATCAGCTTCATAAATAATGCTTGCTTTTCTATTCTGTGTAAGCCTTTATGTTTCGATTCACTGGTGCACATTCTGTTATACAAATAGAAATACTAATGAGAGTGTTTGCCTCTGACTAACTGCAATTTTCCTTCAGCTGTTGAATTTCTGTGAAATTATCCATTTCTTTATCCTCTAGCCCAAAGTATTAATCAAAATTCCTTTCAGAACCACTGCCAAGTTTATCAGTGCTCCTGTTTCAGTGCAGTAGGTTCACAATAAATTACTCCCCTTTTCCATCCATCAAGCCTGCTCATTTTGAAGTCAGGGTGGGAAAGTTTGCTGAATTAAATAAGAGCAATATGTTAAATGTGGCTTTCCTCCCTACAAGCTGAATCTGAGAAACACATCCTAACTACTGCTTTCTTTAAGTAAAAGATTCCAACAAGCAGGAGTTCAGACACAGCTAACTACAGATGCCCTTCCCTTCCCTTCCCTTCCCTTCCCTTCCCTTCCCTTCCCTTCCCTTCCCTTCCCTTCCCTTCCCTTCCCTTCCCTTCCCTTCCCTTCCCTTCCCTTCCCTTCCCTTCCCTTCCCTTCCCTTCCCTTCCCTTCCCTTCCCTTCCCTTCCCTTCCCTTCCCTTCCCTTCCCTTCCCTCTTAAACATTGATAACTGTCTTGATGGAGAGTATCTATATATAACCAGTGAGAAAAGAGCAATTAAGGGAGAGACAGAAGGTTCTCATCTAATGTAAATTGGCCTAATTCCACTTATCTTACCAGAAATCACTTTTCCTCTTCATGTAGTTCAATCTAAATCTGGACCTAATGCAAAATAAGTGTATTTAAGATACTTGAGAGCTCAGGTACTTACAGTTCAAGGAAAGAATAATTACAAGGAATAAAATGAGCAATTTATATTTTATAAATGCAAAATAGCATTTATATTTTCATCTAAGGTAAAATCCAAATGTAGAGTTAGTTTTGAGAAAAGGTTTATATCCACTCAAAACTACCTGGACATTGTATTTTGATTCATTTTCACCTAAACACTTTTGAGACATCCAGATGAGACAATGTACAACTTAAAATCCAATTATGCAGGGTACTTGAGTTCCCATTGGACTTCTTGGCTCAAATGCACTCATTGAGATGGTCAAATGTGAAGTCTTTGACCTGCATGACAAATGAAAATTCAAATGAGACTAAGTTGGTTTAGTAACTCAAGGCTGTTTATATATAGACATAACACATTCAAACAAGGATGCCTTAGGTTGGAAGTGGGAATATTCTACTCCTATCTGTTAGAGGTGGGGCAGTTATCTTCTGTTAATTGGGCAGTTTTCTTTATCGCTTCCACAACCAATCCTCCCTCAGGAGAGATCTCTTCTGTTAATGGGCCAGTGAGTGTCACTGCATGGCTGATAAAATTCTATCATCCTCTTGGGTGGCTCCAATGGGAGGATGGTTCTGCCCAGGGGGAGGAGTCAAACATTCCTACCTGGATAAAATCTGAGATTTGGAACACCACAGGCAGACTTTTCCACTGGATTCCCAGAGGAGCAGCTTTCTTCTCCACTGGATTCTCAGAGGAATACCAGGCTCATCTACACCACCACTGGATCTTCAGAAGAAAACTCCACCTTTCTGCAGGATCCCTGCTCCACCAGAACCACAGCTGGCACTCCAGGAGGGCTGCAGCCATCATTGAATGGGACTGCTGCCAACACCCTGACCCACAGGGTGTCAGGTCCTATTCTGACTCTGTCAGTGGTTTGTTTTCTTTTTGTATTATTGCATTTGTATTTTTAGTTTTCCTAGTAAAAAACTGTTATTCCTATTCTCACACCTTTGCCTGAGAGCCTTTTAATTTCAAAATTATAATAATTCAGAGGGAGGGGATTTACATTTTCTGTTTCAAGGGAGACTCCTGCCTTTAGCAGATACCTGTGTTTTCAAACAAAGACAAAGGATTATATTTTGACTAGGATAGGAGGGAATCACCATCCAATTTATGGCTTTGCCACAGGCCACTGACAAGATCTTCTACAGGTCAAATCTCTACCTGGGTAACTCCCTGTGGAGTGCCCCAAACCCAAGCTAAAACCCCAAATGTCAGTCCTGAGAGGCACCAAGCCTGAAAGCATTTTATGCTGCATTAGAAACATAAGTGCAGGAAATCCCAAATCTGATTCACCCACCAAATTCCAGCACTTTATAGGAGTTCAGAAATAGAAAGAAGTATCAGGTGTAGCAGATCCACGTCATGTCCCTTTCATGAACCTGTCAAGTCTGTCATAGAAACAGAGATATTTTTTGCTCATACTTCTCCTCACAGAAGTTCCACACAGGGTTGGATGGGATATATTGGGATGAAATCCCTGACTGTGAGGGTGGTGAGGAGGTGGCTCAGGTTGCTCAGAGCAGCTGTGACTGCTCCGTCCCCCAGCTGCAGCATAGTGTGGGTTGTAAGGGACCATCAAGATCTTGTTCCTGACATGGCCGGGGACACCTTCCACTGTCCCAGGTTGCTCCAAGCCCCATCCAACCTGGCCTTGAACACTTCCATCCACTTGTTTCTCTCCTGGTTGCAAAGGCTTTCAGGCAGGCTCTTCCCATATCTACAAGTAGCCATTCTTTTATCTTTGAATATAGCAGAGAAGAAGTTGGCTCTTGACAAAAACCATATGAAAAGTGAATTTTACAAAGCTGAAACAGAGTTGAGTGCTCTGAGTGCCTTCACACAGCCTGTCCTGCTGCCTCTGAAACACCACAGCCTATTTCAGGCATGTGTTTCTTTGTTCTAAAAGAATTTGACAATCTTGAAGGATATTTTCAAGAAGGAAAGGACCTTCATTACAAGTTAAAATGCTAGTAGGCAGGAGATGTGTTTTCTGGAGGAGGTAACTGGCACCTTTTTTATATTTCCTGACAATTTGACCTTAAATTGGAAAGGACTTGAAATCATATTTAGGAAAAGCTATTGTAAAAAAATGAAAAGTCAGAATTACATCTTGTTCAGAATAATAACAGCATCTAGCTCCTGTGGAATATTCTTTGGCATTTCATCTGGAGTGCTTTTATTGAAATAGCAAGTGCCTTCCCTCCGCTTCACAAATGTAGAACTTAATTGAACATGAGAAAAGAAGAGATAAAAAAGACAAGATGCACAAGAATATTTAATAAATAAGTAGAATATCTGTAATGTGATATGTTGACCTTAGATGGTTCCTGAGTAGCCTGGTCTAGTGGAAGGTGTCCCTGCCCCTGGCAGGAGGTTGGAATGAGATGAGCTTTAAGATCCCTTCCAAACTAAACCAATTTGGATTCTGTGATTCCACCCACAGGATGGAGGGAGAAAATATGATAGAAGAGCTGGTGGGTCAAGAAGAAAATAGGAAGAACTCTCACCAATCATCTTCACAGCTGCAACAGGCTCAATTTGAGAAAGATTAAATTAAATTTACTGCCAATGGATTACAGAGTAGAACCAAAAAATACCTAAAAATGCCTTCCCCCCTACTCCTTCTTTATACCCAGATTTAACTTCATAATATCCTATATAGAGCCTGGAAAGATAAATCAGAAGAATCAGGAAATGACAGAGTGTTTGAGGTTGAAAAAGGCCTTAAAGATCATCTAATTCCACCTTTGCCTTAGGCAGGGACACCTCCCACTAACCCAGGTTGCTCCAAGCCGTGTCCCTTCCAGGGATCCAGGGGCAGCCACAGCTTCTCTGGGAAACCTGTGCCAGGACCTCACCTCCCTTATGGGAACAATTCCTCCCTAACATGTTATCTAAATCTCATAGTTTGAAACGGTTACCCCTTGTTCTATCACTATTTGCTTGTGTGAAAAGTCACACTGCCTCTCTTTCATAAGCTCTCCATCCTTACTGAAAGGCCAAAATAAGGTGTCCCCAAAACCTTCTCTTTTCCAGGATGAACAGTCCCAGTCTGGATCCTTGTGACAGCCACACAACTTGTTCAGTGGCAAGGTTTCCATTTGGCTCCTGTTCCACAATGGCATTTTCTCATTTCTCTCCCCAGCCTGCATCTAACTCACAAAACGACCCGTTCCAGTTCAAACTCATTAAATTCAACCCGGAATAAAATCATTCAAGTTGCTAATTCACCTCTGAACTTTTCAGAGCTGGATGTTAGAGCCCAGTAGCTGCCTATCACACACCACTCTTACAGATTTCCCTCAGTGCAATCAATTTTCACCTCTGCTGTGCTGGTTGTTGCTGCAATAGTCACTTTTTGTCATTTTCTATAAAGTGCAAATGCTACAGGCCCTTCAGACACTGTCTGCTCTATACACACAGTAAACCCACCTTTAAAAATGTTTCTCATAAATCTTTTCTGTCATCTCTGCTTTGCTAACATTAAATTGAAAAGAGGGGGAAGGGGAAGGAAAAGATCCTCTAAAATAGTATTCTGGGTTTTGCTTTATAACAATTTATTATTTTTTTATTTTTTTCCTTTATTTTATTTTAAACCATAAGCTCTCTTTTTTTACATTGAAAAGCCAAGTTATTATTTCCTGGAGGTTTACACTCAAAACCTCAGATTGTCAGTTCATTTAATGTCACTTTACTTTGTGCTTGATGCCAGTTTTAAGGCTCAGCAAGAACTGACAATGCAATCCTTTCACAGCATCAGCTGACTGTGTTTTCTTTGACAGCAAGATTTCAAATCAAGGATTTAATAAACTAGTAGCTCTTCCAGTTAGCAATGAAATGTTCTTTCAATTCCACCACTTAAAGAACATCAAACAGACCTCAGCTATACAGCAGAGATTAGAGCTAAACCAGAAATGCAGCTGATTTACATTCACAAGATCACCAGGGTCTGACTGTTAGAGAGGGAAAAGATGAAGAAATATAATTTTACTTAAAGTCAATGTGCATGTGAGTGTGTAGACGTCTGTAAGCAGACTACACATACAGAGGCACAGAAAAAAAGGACAAGAGACTGGAGAGGGTGCACTCAGTGGTTAAATTCCTCATTTGTGAGTGTGTTCAGTAGGAGAAAGACAGCCTCAAAGAGCTCACATGCTGAGTGAGCTGGGGAAAGGTGTTACTCTCTCTCAGACTGGTGGCACTGACCCCAGAGCCTTCCCTACTGAGGTGAACACTGAATTCTGCTGAGCTGCAGCCCCTTACACCAATTTCCATTCACTGACTGACCTATCTCCCCTCCCAGCTTCCCACTTCACACTTCTGAGTTTGGCCCAGTGTTCACACACCCAGAGGGGAGGAAATGTAAAAAAACCTCCACCTGTGAAGCCTAAAGGGAACTCTAAAATACTCAATGAAAACCATCTTGTGTGTGTGCTTTCTCTCCCCACCGGGAGAGAGGCTGCAGCTCCACTGAGAAAGGTGATGAGGAAGGAGGGAAGTGATGGAGAAGAGCAGTAAAATTTTCTTGCTAATCCACAACCACACTGTTGAGTTTCAGGTGTAAAGCTATTGATAAGGTGGCAGCCAAGGGATGTATTCCTCCCCCTGGGGCAGTTGGATTCAGCTGCTGTTAAAGAGTATTCCATAAAACAGGGGTGGGTCTGAGGAAGAGCAGAGGAGTTGTGGCTGCCTCATCCCTGGAAGTGTTCAAAGCCAGGTTGGATGAGGCTCTGAGAAACCTGGTCTAGTGGAAAGTGTCCCTGTCCATGGCAGGGGGTTGGAATGAGATCATCTTGAAGATCCTTTCCCACCCAAACCATTGCATGAGTCCCAGAAATGGGGTGTTTATAGGCCATGCTTAATTGTATACTCATTTAGGGAATTGTGCTGTAGTCAGGGGTGGTTTTAAGTTCCTGATGTGACTTCACAGACTAAATGTGTTGCCACTAAAAATTTCTGGAAACCTGAGTATTTCTGAGGTCTGTTTCAGCTCTTTATTCCCTGAGCCCTTATTATTTCTTACAGAACTGGTGATGATGACTCTTGCAGTGAATCAGCTGTTTCATCTTCCTGCTCCCAGCCAGCGAGTCCAAACCAAGCAGAACCAAGTGTGGACTTCTCCCTGGGAGAAATTTTTACTCCTCCACCATTGCCTCTCCATTTCTGCTCCATCTTACAACTTCTCCAAGCTGTGCTCACCTACATTTGCTCAGGAGGAATATGTTTCTTGAAAGCAAACACCTTAATTGATGTTACTTAACTGAACCTACAGGCCCATCCACATAACAATGCTCCCCAAAATTAATCTGAATTAGCTTTTTTAAGTGGATTAATTAAACCACTTTAAACTCAAATGTGGACACCTTTGTTCGAAATTAAAGAGGCTTAATTCAATTTAACTGAATTAACTTTCAAAGTAAATTAAGCCAAATTGAATTATAGCCATTCCAGTTCACACAGGGATTTAAATTCGTATGTTGAGGGCTCCCATCATGTCAGTTGAGCAAACAGCTGTAAAGAGTTGCTGACATCTCCCTGGTTTTTATTACCACCTCGTTACCAGGAGTTACTAATCCTACTAGATCTCCTAGACTAAAATCAGCAGAACAGAAGTTATAAGTGCAATTATCCACTGAAGTTTGGCCAGCTACCTTTGAAACTTTTCTTCATTAGCAGCTAATTCACCAGACTGCAAATAAGCAGTGGAGACAGCTGGACACGTACCCCACCAGCCCTGCAAGGGAGGTGATTGCATCTGATGGGGGAGCAGGATGGGAAACCAGAGTGGTTATATCTTAGATCACCCCTAAATTTCCCAAAACTAATCCCTGGGAGCTCCTGAGCCTCTCAGAAGAACTCTTGAGAGAGTTTTCAAGATGATTAAGTAATAAAAGGACATTACAGAAATATTTTCCCATTGTTTTTGGAAGTTTGCTTTCATTTAGGGTTGCTTCTCTAGAATTAATGTCTTATGACTGTAATCAAATCAATGCTGATTAGAACCAGGGAAAATATAAACAAAGAAAATTGATTAATTAACCAATTTTTCTTACATAGTCTATGATAAAAATTCTAGATTTTTTAAACTTAATTATTAAGACATACCCTTATTTTGCTTGTTCTCTGTCTTCAGAGAATTCTGTCCTGCTTGGCCTGGATAGTTTTTTTTCTGTGCACATCCATTTCAGAGAAGTTGTTTACAAGTTCCAGGTCATCCCCCTCCAGCTTCCCTGCAATAGGAGGGAAGGAATGTGAGCAGCCAGCATCACACCCAGCCAGAAGGCTGCACTGGATTGGAATGTACAGGTGTTGTAGCAGATGGGGAAAAGCCATTTAGATGTATTTTGTATAAAAATTCTATTTAAAAATAATCCCCCTTTCTAGTTTTATTTTCCTGGTTCAGATTTTACCTATCACAGTTGTTTGGTTACACTAAATTTTGAATAAGCCATTTATGAAAAACCTGGTTTGGATAGGTTGGAGGTTTATTTCATAGAATCGTAGGGGTTACTCAAAGCCTCATCCAACCTGACCTTGAACACTTCCAGTGATGGGACATCCAACCTTTTTCTGGGCAACCTGTGCCAGTGCTCAGGCACTCTTACAGTAGCAATTGATTCCTGATGTTCAGAGAATCATCCTGTGTTTCCCTGTTGCTCATGGCCTCTGCTCCTGGCACTGGGAACTGGCACAGAGCCTGTCTCTGTCCTCTTTGCATCCTCCCTTCAGGCATAAAAATAACTTTTGTAGTGAGAGAGATTACAAAAGTTCATTTGCAAGGTGGAATTAATTTCTTTTTAATCTTTGCTGCTTCAAAGCCATGCTTAGGCCAATGAATTCAGACCAGCACCTCCATAAAGCTATTTAGTCCCTCTTAGGACTGTCCATGAGAGCCAGATGACACCTACCTCTTTCTGCTGACTTTCAGAGCACATCTAAGCAAATATCTTAGGTTTGACTCTTTAACTTCTCCTTGGTTAAAACTACATAAGATCCTTACAGTTCCAGTGCCCAACCACCTGCTGGGGGAAAAACCTTTTCCTGATATCCACCCCAAACCTCCCCTGGTGCAGCTTCATACCCTTCCAGCCTTTGGCTGGCATAGATAACAGAAACTGAAAGTGTCACCAGCATCTGTGTAATTCAAATGCTCTGTGATCGCAGCTCGTTGTAGATTCTCCAAAAACATGGGACAAAAGTGAAAACTTGATTCTGTCTTTACAGAATCATAGAATCATGGCAGAGTTTGGGTTGGGTTGGAAGGGACCTTGAAGACAATCTGGTTCCAACCCCTCTGCCATGAGCAGGGACACCTTCCACTAGACCTGGTTCCTCAAAGCCCTATCCATTTATATTTTTAAAATCCTTTTTTTGTCAATTTTTTTTGTTTGCTCAAGAAGGATAATGAAATCTGAAGGTTATAGACAGGGAGTTGTATGAAAATCAATGTTTCCTGGCTGAATATTTGATGTATGTAACCAACAGCTCCAAAAGGGCAGATATTGCAATGAGAGATCATTTCAAAATTGACCAGCTCTCAATATTAGACTACTGTAGGTTTAAACTCATTTTTGCTGCTTGACCCAATAAATAGTTGAGGATTCAGGTTCCTGTGAGAAAAGAGAAGGTAACTTCTCTTAGGTTATTCATTAGTTATTATTTTTTATTCACATGGGTGTTTTGAAGGGAGAAGGGAAAGATGTGTTTCTGAACACTGATCACAAACACACAGAAATTAAAAGAAAAACCAAACTCCATTTAGGCAGAAGTGTAATTCTGTTAGCAGTCAAGTCCTTACCAAGTTTCTATTTCCTTCAATAAGTGAAACATTGCACAATAGGTAGCTCTGAGACAAGAAATTAACAGTTCTTTTCTCTTCAGCAGTAAATTGGAACTATTTTCTCCCAGCCTGTTTGAAGTCAGTTTCATTGCACCACAAGTTGACTTAGGGAGTGAAACAAAACCCATTTGTGTCATCAGGGCTAAGATTTGCATCTCTTCACTTTAGACAGGGAGAAGTCAGACACCTCATCTGAGCTCCTTACCCCAGGCTCCTGTCAGAGGCAATGGAGGGAAGCCTTCTGAGACAGATTCATTCTATTTATCTCAGGATTCATGAATCACCTTAAGAGGAACTTGTTGCTCTTCTCAGACTATAAACTGAGCCGTAGGGTGGCAGATTCAGGTTTAAGCAACTTGCTTGCAGTTATTTAACTTAGGGCACATGAGTTTCACCCTGGGAAGCTTATATTTTATTTCTCCAAGCTGCAGACCTGATTTTATGTACCTCCAGTAGTTCCAAATATCCCTTGCAAGCCACTTCAGATGTGGAAACACAGTCCTTGTCCTTATACTGAAATATAAACATATTTTATAATTTTGCTGTAAAAATCACAACTGTTTACAAGTAAAATATCTTCTAGACCCAAGAATTATGCTTGATTTCTGTCTTTGAATGCCTTCACTTTCTTTTTTCCCATTTACTCACCCTTCTGTACATGATCTTGTACTTTCTCCTACTTCTGTGCTTGGGCAAGCTGTTGCATGTGCTGATGGGCCAGCAGGCTGCTTTGTCCTTGGAATAAGAAAAGAAGGGATTTAAACTCTCTTTCTTTCCCATGGTGAGGGCACTGTTGGTTATCTTTCCTTTCCCCAGCTGCCAGCTTCCACAGAACTTGTCAGGACACCATATCTCTGAGACATCTACTCCTCTCAGTCCAATGTGCTTAAAATCAGCCCACGTGTTTGAAAATGAGCTGAGGGAGGAAGAAGAGGATCTGAACATACTGAGAAGGACATATTCCCTTAAAATTAGACTAATCATATGCTTCCTCTCCACTATGAAGTCTGGTAAAATTTCTAGAATAGGTGTACTTACAAAGTCATTCCTTGTGTTTGGTACAGTTCCTCTCTTTGAGGAATGCAGAAGATACACCAACATATATAACCTAAACCAACAAAAAAAACACAATGATTGTTTTTTCTTGGTGTACTGGCAAAACAGCTTTCTCATATGTTCCAGTTTCTCTTCAGCTCTATTCTTCTATTCTGCAGGACAGATATCTTCACATATTCACTTTTTACCCACTGGGCTTGCTTTTTTTTTTTTTCCCTCCCTGGGAATGCCTCAGTTTGTTATGCCCTGAAACACAAAGCATTAACAGCCTTTTAGAGAGTGCCAACACATGGTGGAGGTAGCTACCTGCTCTGTTTTCCATAAAATGGGTGTTAATAGGCTCTAGAGGGGTCCCTCAGTAAAGACACGGAGGAGTTCAAGCATTTATTGACTGGTTTGTATCTCGTAGAAATATTCCAAGTGGGACACAGGAGATGTAGAGAAAAGCCACACAAATGAGAAACTACTAATGAAGTGTTTTTACAGTTGGGGTTCAATGTGTGAGCTTGTAAAAGCTGATTAACTACTATTGTGTTTTCATCTAACTGGTTTGATAATTTGTTGGTTAAATGGCTCAGCTGAGAAACCAGTGAGTGTCCTTGGAAACATGCTGGTGCAAGAGTTAAAGCCTTGAATCCACACAGAGGGGGCAGGTTTATGTTGTGGATCCACAATCCACTTCTCTTTTAATAGGTGAAAGAAAGAAGTGTCTGAAAAGCCCTACTTTGTTCCTACAGTTTTGCCTTTGAGCCTCCTCCAATCATTAAAATTGAAATTCTCTTTAATTTCTCCTTTTCATAATAAAGGCAATTAAATTTCCTTTCTGTTGATTCTCTTCTTTTTCTTCTTTCATTCTGCAATATTTCTTTCATTCTTCAATATTTCTTTTTCTCATTCACTTTCTTCCACTCTCTGTCTCTCTCTTTTTCTTCCACCTCCATATAATGACTCTGTTTAGAAGAGACTATTCTGGGCTGGATTAACAATTAACTCAAAACAGTTAACTATCACATTAGTGCAACAACAATACAAAACAATACAGGAAACTGGATAAATGCAGTCTGGAAAACCTGCAAACACCACTTTTCAAAAGGATTACTGGAAATCTCAGGTAGGGGGTGAATAGAAGATGTGGAAGTTTATTTTTCTTTTATGCTCTGTTTTTCTAAACTCCTTCCTCATTCTGAAATCAAATCTTGCCACTTTAAGATTGTAAAACCTTTTATATAATGTAAGAACAGGGAATTTTATGGCTTTACTGCACATGTATCCTCCTGAGTAATAGATCCCTGCAAATCCTCCTGATTTGAGTCTGGTGAGGGACTTGACTGTCAGTAAAGCTGAGTTGGATCTTGGTGCTAAACATGTACTGAGTTAAATTAGTCATCATGAAGAGCAATTCTGTTTCTCAAATATCCCAGAAAGAATTCTGAAAAAGGATTGGGTGTATTAAACTCATCTCAAACAAACTGAACAGACCAGGCTCTTGAAAGATGGGCTGATGAAAATTCTGAATCAAGAAATCAGTATGAAAATTTGCCGGGGGGGGAGTCTTTGCAGAAAAAAAAATAAAAAACAAATAGCAAAACCAATCCTCCCATAATAATTTTACTCCAAAACTGTGGGGCCCTGCTGGGGGTTGCAGCTTCTGGTTTTTATGTCTTCCTCTAGCAAGACTTGGATTTCCCAGTCACATTGAATCTCTCTTGGTGCTCTAAGATGAAGGACCCCAGGACATGCCCACTGCCCCTTATTTTGAGAGAAAAGCCTCTGTTCCACAGATCAAACAGAGAACCACACCAGTGTCTCTCAGTTAAAATAAGCTGATTTTCATCCAGGTTTTGACTAACAGTCTAAATAATTAACTTTATTCTCTTTCCATTTTCCTGTCAATTCTACTAAGAAAAGAAAACTCCCAGAAAAATCCACACTGCCATAGATAATGCTAGACTTGTCAATTCCCTTTTTCAGGTGTAGTTCATAAAAACGGGGTGCAGAGTCACAGTCACTACTTAAGTTTTATTCTTCCATTTTTTTTCACCAAAGGAAAAGGAAGTCAAAATTTAAAAAAACAAAATAATTGAACTCTTTTGATTGTAATGAATATCTGGAGGACTATAGTGCATTATTAACTCAAACCAGGCTAAACTTCAACACTTAATGGAGATTACCAAGGTCTTGTCCACTTTGATTTTTGTATCTCTAAAGGTGAACTTCTACTGCCTGAATAATTCTCCCTTTAATTTATTTTTTTTAATATCTAGCTATAATTTTATTTATTGTAGTGTTAGCCTTCTGTCTTGTCTGTGTGCATCTCAGATGACAGTCTGATGTCACCACCCTTGCAAACTCCCTTTAGGAGGCTGAACACAGCAATTATATTGCCCATTGTTCTTTCTTTCTCAAGGTGGAACAAACCTAATCCTTCAGCCTTCCACAAAAAGTGCTTTACTTTCCAGTTCCCTTAAAAGCCTCCACTGGACACTCTCCATTTTCACAATACAGGACTTTCCAAAAGCAAACGTTGGGGAATAATCACTTCGTCCACTCTGCTGTTACATTTTTCTTAATGTACCCAGTACAAAGTCAGCCTCTGTCACTGCAAGGCTGCTCTGCTCACTCATCTTTGGTTCATTGTTCTTCACATATCCCTTGCCACAGAGCTGCCACAAAATAGTTTAATCCCCAGCCTACAGAATTTCATGAAATCTCTCTGTCCTGAGTGCAGACTTTTGAGTGTGTGTTTGTTTAATTTCTGGAAGTCCTTGCCAGCTCGTCCCTCCAGCTTAATTCCTTCTCAGTGTCAGTCTTGTTCTCCAGCAGAGAGAGGAGCTGGGCTGTTCAGAATGGAGAAGGGAAGACTGAGAAGGGATCTCATTAATACTTATCAATATCTCTGAGGTGAGTGTTGAGAGTAAAGTGCCAGACTCTTTTCAGAGGTGCCAGCAATGGCCATAAACTAAAACACATCAAATTCCACCTCTTTGTGAAGAAGAAATTCTTTATCTTGAGGCTGGAAGAGCACTGGAGCAGCTGCCCAGGGAGGGTGTGGAGTTCCCTCTCTGGAGACATTCCAAACCTACCTGGATGCACTCCTCTGTCACCTGCTCCAGGTGACCCTGCCATGGCAGGGGGTTTGAAGTGGATCTTCTCCAGAGTCCCTTTCCAACCCCAATAATTCTGTCATACTGTGATTTGAGTATGGATTCTCCATAATGAATTACCAAATCATTTTCTGCTGTACAATAATTGAAAAAATACATCAAGAATGAAAAGGACCCCAGAGAAAAAAAGAAAAACACGAACACACTTTTATGTATTTTGAAGCACAGAGAAAATGAATCAAATTGAGCCAGCAGAGAAAGGCATAACAACACTGACTGTAAGTTAAAGCCAGACAAATGGAAATCAAAAAGCAGTCGTGACTTTTGAACACCAAAATAAACAACCAGGACAACTCATGGAGCCTTCAGTTCTTGATGTCTTCAGATTAGGTCCAATTGTCTCTCAACGTGAGCTAATTCACCAAATACAAATTACTGGTATTGACACAGGGAACGGTAGACAAAATGCAATGGCCTGTAGAAGGCAGGAGGAGAAACTGAATTATCTAATGGACTCTTCCAGGTTAAAGCTTTTGAATTTATGAATAATGTCTGGGACAAATCTGTTGCTGAAATAATACAGATGTCTGTAATGATTCCTGCTCACTCTATTGCGCAGCTGCTTTTCTTGCCAAATGTAACCACTTAATGTTTCCAGAAAAATGGGCACCAAGGTACACACCATTCCAGGAATTTTTTGTTTCAACAACACTGATAATATAAATATTGCATTAAATTCTATAAGATAGATGGGGACACTTGCAGGGCAGATTGACATAATTCTTACACTTTGTATCAACTCTTCTTTCCTATACAAACATATAAATTGCTCTGAGAGCTCCTCTCCTTTACCCCTCCACTCTGGAGCCAGGCTGGGAGAGCTGGGGTGTTCACCTGGAGAAGAGAAGGCTCCAGGGAGAGCTCAGAGCCCCTTCCAGGGCCTAAAGGGGCTCCAGGAGAGCTGGAGATGGGAGCTTTTACAAGGCCCTGGAGTGACAGGACAAGGGGAAATGGTTTTAAATCAAAGGAGGGCAGATTTATATTGAATATTAGAAGAAATTCTTCCCTGTGAGGGTGGGGAGGCCCTGGCACAGGGTACCCAGAGAAGCTGTGGCTGCCCCTGGATCTCTGGAAGCATCCAAGACCAGGTTGGATGGGGCTTGGAGCAAACTGGGATAGAGGAAGGTGTCCCTGCCCATGGCAGGGGGGTGGAAATTGATGATCTTTAAGGTCCCTTCCAACACAAGCCATTCTGGGATTCTATTATTAACCAGATAGCAACCTTGAGTGAATTTTCACATCCTGCCCAATATTTAGTGTTTTACCTGAACAGTAATTGTACAGGAATAGAAACAATCTCTTTTTAGAGTTCCTGGACTAATTCTGCCTTGCCCCTTTGTGGTGCAGAAGAATTTTTTAAACCTATTCCTACATGAAGTATTCTTTCTATTAAAAAAAAAAATCTATTTTTGCTGTTCCATGCCTTGTCCTATTTTTTTTTTCCTGAAATCCTTCCTGGCAGAAGGATTTCTCCCAAGGATTTCACCCAATATTGCCACTGAACCTTCAAATTTTTCAGGATAGCATTAGGAAATTATTACCCCAGCAATGTGTTCTAGAAGAGAAACTCAAGGCCCCTAAAAAATTAAGGGGCGAGCCACTTGTGTCTTGTGCTTGTGTCAGGGTTACTGTGAATATAATTAAATGGAAGTGTTAATTCCTGCTTTCATAGGAATTAATTAAAAAAAAAAAAGTTCCTGAAACATGCACTGCCACCAGAAAATCAAGAGTGAGAAAGAGAGAGAGAGGGGAAGAGAGAAAAAGCTGGCTCCATGCAGGGCCTTTTTGCTTACAGCTATGAGACAGTGGCTGCACTTTCTCCTAATAACCTTGACCTGCTTTTCCTGGCTCAGCAGTAGCATCTGTGTCACATCGGCTTAGCATCTGTTTATCAATCCAACAGCACAAACCTGATTCCTGCTCCTATTCTCTCTACTGCTCACAATATTAAAATGACTGAATTAAACCAGAAATATTCAAGAAAAAGGAGGCTCAGATATGAGAAAAGCTCTGTAAAAAGAAAAGGTGAAAAAAAACCTTGAGAGAAAAGGAAAACAGTATGTAGGAGCTCCATTTATTCTATTTATTTTATCTCAGTGTATTTAAAGGAGACATTTGGAATGAGTCATCACTGCTAAAATCTCTTGTGCAGAATTCAGGGCCAAAACAGAGAAGGCAGGAATCATCTCAGACTTTTTTTGAGATAAGACATGGCAAGTACAACGACATAAAAATTACAATCTGCCTGCAGTCTCTGCCTCCAGGTGAAAGAGCAAAATACCAGTGAATAGGAATTAGTGCAGATCTTTAATAAACAGGGTGAAAGCTATTGGGAACTGCCCAGTCTTGCCCCTGAAGTTTACTTTCCCCCTCTTTGGTACCACTGCTCTTCTTTTTCCACTTCTGAGATGGAACCACAAAATCACAGAATATCCTGAATTGGAAGAGACTGACAAAGATCATCTGTCCCACTCCTGAATCCCAAAAATCACATCCCACATGCCTGAGAATGTTGTCCAAACACTTCTTGAGCTCTGGCAGCCTCAGGGCTGTGACCATTCCCTGGGGAGCCTGTTCAGTGCCCAAAGACCCTCTGGGGGAAGAACCTGCTCCTGATACCCAACATAAACCTCCCCTGACACAGCTCCAGCCCTTCCCTCGGGTCTATTGCTGGCCACCAGAGAGAGAAGAGAAGGCACAGAAAGCCTCAGTTAAAACTGAGGTTTCAAACAGTGCAATATTATTATTTATTATCATTGCCATGCTTGGATCTGAATGAATTCAGAGCCCCACTGCGCTGTGCATGCACAATGTGGTGTTTATCTTCCAATCCCCCACCTGCACAGAAACTAAGCAACAGGAAAAGGAAGAGAAAAAGAGAACTGGAGAAATTCTCTGATCTGCTGGAAACAGCTTCATGAGTCTTGGGTATTGCAGACTTGAGTAAAGGTCTCATGAGTACCCAATGTTTAAAGCATAAAACAGAATAGTAAAACAGACATATACCAAATTAATAAAAACACACACAGTTTGGCATATCAGCACAAATAGCCTCAGCTTTGGGGTTATGTCTCCTACATAAAACCTTTTTTTTTCCAGTAACATAGAGAACATTGAGTTCATTAATGTTGCACTGGGAAATGTTTTGTGTACTAATTTGGACAGGAAGCACACCCAGAGATTCTCTGTACCATCCTAAATTATTCTCTGGAGATCTCCCATGTTTTACTTCCCTGAGAACTCTAAGATCAAAACCTGACACTGGTGTGGCTGGATGCCAGTGGTGTGTAAGAGGTCCTTTTACAATGACATTTATACACATCATTATTTATCCTTCCTTCAAATGTGTTAATGGAAACTTTGGACTACACCTACAGCAATGCAAGCTGAGCTGCTCCACAAGATTTTGTCTCTACATCCATGATTTTCTGATAGTAAATAAAAATATAAAATAGATGGGAAGAAGGGATTCATTGCAGTCATTCAAAGTCCCAGCTATCAAAACCATATGAGTAGATCTCAGTGTGAGGTAAATACATGATTTACAGGCTAATTCACTGCTCAGGCCACCTCCAGTGAACTTAGATTAGTCAAGAGATGAGTTTGAAAGAGAAAACATATGTAAACAATTGCTGAACCTCCAAAGATTTCCAAACCAATCCAAAAGGATTCTTCCACAAGGAAGCAAAGGATAAAATTATTTGGGCTATAGATCTGTGAAGGAGCAGACAGCCAGTGCTGACTTTGATCCAAATTACAGTTATTCCAGTTCTTCCTAATGTAACAGTGCACATGGATATGCTACAAACTCGAAAGAGTTTGCATTTTTGCCTTTTTGCTTTTAACAGCTTTTCACTCTGTCTTCATCGTTTGTCTGAGAGCCATGCCAGAAACTCCTAGGAAAGCACACCCAATGTCATCCAGGTTGTAGGATTTCACCTATATTTCACACAGGAAAGCTTTATCGCCCCAGGGTTACTCAGAATCTTTCCCTAGCTCATTTTTGCAAAGGCTGGGCTTGATTCGCATCAGTAACTGTCCAGACTTCACTTCAGGATTCCTCCTGCCTCAGGCTGGAGACAGAAACAGCAGGAGGTGAACAACAGGTTGGGTTTGAGATCTGGCGTTTGTGGAAGCCTGGGTTCTATCACAACAGGATTACATTTGTATATAAAATAGGATATTATTTTAGGAAGAGGATAGCTGATGTCAGGAATAAAGCTAACTTTTATTCAGAAGGTTTTTTGGAGCAGCCAAGAGGCAGTTAAAGCAAGCGTAATATCAGCAAGAGGAAGATGTGAGAAAGACTGACCTGAGATATATCAAACTTTATTCCACTGCTAACAAACTCAAGTGTTTAGGCAAAGTGTGTGATAATATCAAGAGCCAGAGTTTGTTGAGGTTTTTTTACATAATACATAATAGAAGGGATTTAGGTAAGGTGCCAACAGCTCCCACTGACTGCAGCACTGCACGTGAATTAAAATCTCTTGTACTAAAATCTTGTTGCATGTCTTGTGTATTAAAATTTCTTGTTATAACCAGTTCAGGAAGGAGCAAGTAAACAGGGAAGGTATTATGGGTACATAACAGTGGCTTTCTTATTGAACACACTCCTGCTGGGAAGTATATGAGATGTGGCTCACACAACAGTCCCATATGTGTCACCTGCCCATTGTCCTCACCTCCATCAACAGCTTATGGAATCTTAAATAATTATTATTGCTAATTAATTATAATTGTATCTGTTTGGATCCAGAGGCAGCAAGGGGATAAAAACAAGAGAAAACTCATCTCTACATGTCAGTCAAGTAAAACATTCCCAAATCAAGCCAAATTCAGCAAATAATGATTGAGCTGCCAGACAAGGCAAAGAATAACAAGGATCAGGTGCTGGGACTGCCATGTGAAGGGACAGTGGCCAGGAAAAGAACCAGACATACTGCCAGGGGCTATGTAGGATGTGGGGCCATGTTCTTGGAGATATAGGGCAACAGGGTGTGGGCTTCTTTGGTTCTGTTCCATTTGGAATGGTTTTTATTTTGTATTTCTGAAGGTTTAGGAATTGGGGATCTCACCTGACTATTGATCATGCAAATGTGTTATGGTTGTGTATGTTTATCTGTTGTCTTAGGAAGCCTGGCTGAGGTATTTGAGAAAGCAGGAGGTGTCACAGATCAGTGACTCAAACAGTCTGAGTTACTTCCTGAGCAGCTATCCATAATGAAAAAAATAAATAAATAACAGAAGGAAATATCTTTTTAATGGGAGGCTTCAATTTGGGAGACATATGCAACCAGCAGTGAACTTCTCTTCAAATTTAAGAAAAATATAAAGATGAATTAATTATGGGCTGGCAGTTGGTCGTAGCCTAGGGACCAACTGTTATTATTAGATTGCACTCCATACAGCGAGAGGACAGGACAAACCAGTAATAAATACACTTGACTCTCCAAAGTAATTCATTTCTCAAAACTGGGAAATTACAAAGAAATTTAAAAGGTAAGAAAAAAAATCCAAAAAATGAGAATAAACATTGGGATTTTTTAAGATGAGTTTATGAAGCTGTAAGACCAAGTTGTGCAAAAGTAAAACTTTGTTCAAAGGCAAAAGAAATGCACTAATTAGAAATAAGAATGCAACATGTGACAACTGGAAAGAAAAAGATCCGAACACACACAGCAATATAAATTAAACATTATAAAGTGTAGAAAATTGATAAGAGAAGCTAAAGACATCAAAGAAAATCCCATGCTTAGTAGGATTAATGACAATGAACTTAATTTTTAGGAATAATTAGGAACAAACTAAATCCTACAAATAGCATAAGACCATTTAGTAATGGAAACTGCAAAACTGTTTAAACCCTACTGTGAAGGGTCAGGTCTCCATACGTTTCTGTTTATCTAATAAGGCTTGAACAATTTGCATCCTCAAAGAATTTATACACTGAGGAATGCTCTATATCCTGTAATTTTAAAAGTCATTATTAAATTAGTCTTGTGGCAACTTTTCTAGTATTTTTTCTAGGGTCAACTTCAAAGTAATCAGTCTATCCTTCTTGTCAGTTCATTTATCTCTGTTTTCAAATATACTGATATGACACCAGCATATTTTCCTTTCCTAGAATTTCTTTGTTATGCCAATATTGTTAAAAATTGCTATCAGTGATTGACTGTGTGATTCTGTGATGAGATTACAAGATCATTTGATAGGCTGTAGGTAACCTAATATTTCGGAAGGCATTTCAAATTGCTACCACATAGTCTAACACACACCAAAAAAAATCCCACTAAGAACTTTAAAGAAATTCCATAGCAAGAAAACTAGAATTCAATGGAACAAAGAAAGGAAAATAAATATTAAAAATATAGGTTTTATAGAGGAATAATAAGTGAACAAAAGCTCTTTCAGATTAATTTGGTTTCGGAACAATTACATGATTCTGAAAATAAGTATAAAATAAATGCTGTTAAAATATGCTAAAATTGACATTAAAAAGCACAGAATGATAGAACCAAGTAACTAGACAGAGCATCCTAAGTATCTCAATAAACCAGGTTCAAAAATACTGCATATTTTAATATGGTTGCAAGATTTGTTCATTCCCTGTTAGACCTTCTTGGATGTTATTGCTGAATGCAGAGAAATATGTAATGTTTTGTAGCCACATGAGTTTTCTGAGCTAGAAAGGACCATTACAGTCTTATCTCAGGTATAATGGGGCTACTCCAGATATTTTGCAGCCTGTGGACCAAAACGTTGCTGCCCTTGCTAAGAATGGTGTGAACACACCATTCAGGAAATCTGAAACTGATGTTTGATTGCTAAACCAACCAATTAATTAGAATCTAAAAATGAAGATTAAATAATTTTACAAAAGCTTCTTTTCCACCTCTGTTAACAAGGACAGCTGTCAGCTCTCCAATTCTCTCTATGGGATGGACTGGCCCTAAGTAATATAAAGTACAATGGAAATAATTTGTTTCACAATGGCTTTTTATCAAATGGTTCTTGTATCAAATAAAAACCTTCTGCACAATCAAAGCATTTCTTTTTCACTAAGAGTGCTAAAATGGGATCCTATCTCACTAGTTTCATCCTACTATTTTAGCTACCCTTTACTTCAATCCAATGAAATTTTAGGTTATTTTCTTAACTTTCCCATCAGCAACCACATTCCCTATGGGGTCAGCTGGACATTGGCATCGCTTAATTTTCATCTTAGGGAGACACAACTACAAATACACACGCACACACAAAGAGAACCATTGATCAAGAATGGAAGACACAGGCCTCTGGTTTTGCATTGTTTTGTGAGCTGGCATCACCATATTTTGCTTAAGTGGTACAGTCAGTAAAATATGAACTTCCAGGGACAGCTTCACAGTTTAGAACATTGCATTTTCCAGTCTGATACCTGCCTGATCCAAGAACAGGATAGTTATAAAATCTCTTTTCCTGATTCCTTGTTTGAATAGTCTCAAATGCCTCATGTCACCAAACCTGACCTATTCGTGCCCTAAATTAGAGTATCCCCAAAGCTACCCTAATGTGCCCCATTATGCTTGTACAACAAGGAACTTGTACTAGTGACAAGGAAAGTGTGGCTTGAAAAAATGTCCCAAATAGTGTTATTTTGCTTTTGCTCTTGACACCAAAGAGAGGTTTACCCAGGAACTGCTAAGCTTGCTCTTCACCATCTGGAATTAACCCTCACAGAAGAAATTCCCAAGGGGATGGTTAAGCTGGTTTTCCAACTGAAAAGCAGCCTCAGCAAAGACCAACATCTGGCCAAAGTATCCTGTCAGAGACCTATGCTCACTGTGCATAATAAACATGGCTCACTATTATTCCTGGTTTATTTTTTTCTGTCACTTGAGATCAAAAGTGGGGGAGGGGGGGGGGAGCACTAGGTAAAGAGGAGAAAGGAAGACAGAATTGGTGCAGTAAAACACACCCATATTCCCAGAAACTGTAAATCTAAAATTGCATAAATTTACTTCAGAACACACAAACAGCAACATTTTCTAAAAGACCTGGGAGTTTGCATTACAGCCAGAAGTTAATGTTTGTGATGCTGTTGTGTCATCTCTCGCTGGCAAACTGAAGCACACCGCAAATGCTTTGAATTGTCCCTAGATTTTTTCATGGCTGGGATTGTCTTTAGTTCATGACAGAACTGAACAAATCTGCTCATACTTTGCTGCGTTTTTAATCACTCATTCTCATCAGCTAGAAAGAGCACCTTGTCTTGCAAAGGTTTTGGGAACCATCCAGATTTCACCATTTTACTTTCAATTCATAAGTAGCACAGACAGAAAAAAATCACAGTTTTTTCTTTTTCTTTTACTACACAGATTCTTCTGGCCTAGAACAGACAGGGTTTATCATACTGATCATCTGCAGTACTTAAGATCTGTGAACAGAGAAACCCAGTTTAAGTATCTTATAGTTTCTTCTTATCTCCAACCAACTTAGCATCTGTAACACAATTAAGAATGTGGAGCTACTTACACATCCCAAGCTCCAGGCAAGCATCTTCCCTACCTCATTTCTTCATGTGAAAAGGTCTGTTTGTTCAAATAATTTACTTCTCTGTGTCTTTTCTAGTCTCTTTTTTGACTACCAACTTCTACTTATTGTAACTTCCCACAAACCCAATTTTCCATGTAGCACTTTTCCCATCAGCTCAGCTCTCTCTCCTAATTGCTCATTAGGAATACATTTATCAGCTCCAAAGCTTAAAACAAAATTTACTTTCCCTATAATTTATTTTTCCTTTTTGCTTTCTGACACCTTCCCAGACCTCCAAGTTTCACAGCCATCCTCCACACCTTTGGTTAGCACAAGGCCTGCCGCCACCATCTCACTCCTTGTCCATGACTTGCTGCACAGCTTTTTCCCCAGTCCTTCCACCTGACTCTCTTGATTTCATCTTAAATCAGATTATTTCCACAGATTGAAACCAGAAAAGGGAAAAACCTTATTTTAGGATCACCATGTCCTTCTTTTGTATGTTGAGCTTGATTCTAAAAACCCTACCAGTCTTCCAACACTCTCTCAAAAAGTTACCTTCATTTTTTCATCAGCTTTCTCTTTGGGAAAAATTCTTATATGTCTTTAATGTACTCTATTCTCTGTATCTTCTATTATCTATTTCCAGCATGATTAGATAGGCTTGTCCATTTTTTTTTTTATTATAAGTGGGTTTTGATATTTCTAACATGAGAAGAACATGTAGAAAACCAGAGTTTTTCCTTTTTCTTTTTTTTTTTCCTCTTAACAACCTCATACTTGGGCAATACCTGGGCTTTTGGCTTTCCTCTAATGGGGTATTTATTCCTCTGAGACACTGGTCAGCCAGGAGAATATTTATGTGGTAATAAAAAACTTTAACAGAGGGTTGTTTGGATCTAATAGTCTCAGGTATTTCAACACATCTTTGCTTGTCATGTGTCATGCTGAATTACATCGTGGCCTGCCTGTGCAGCAACCCATAATGTAACCCATGTAATATAGTTTGAAATGTAATGTGGTGGGAAGGCAACTTAAAGGGAAAAATCACTTTTTTGTGCTGGATAAAAGCTGGGGATTAAGACAGAAAGCAGCTTCAGACTATTGTGGAACTGGGGAAAATTAAATGATAGCTCAGCAACAAGGCTGTAAAGAAATCTGCAATAATGGATTAAATGATACCTGTAACACATTACATCAATATTAATAACTTCCATTAATATTTTTCCATTTTACAGCACAGATAATTTTTTGTCTGAGTCATCCAATGACTACTGAATGTTAATTCATGCCTGGTAAATTCTAAATGGCTTCTAATTAAATACAAATGCAGAAAGGTAAATAAACATTCACAGAGGATGAATGCCTGACTGGGACACAGGGGCAGAGCCATGGAAAGAAACCAGGTGTCCTGATTCTCAGGACTGAGCTTTAGCATCTTGCTGATATTTTTGCCTCCAATCATGTCCTTATACTGATATATCCTGGCTTCTGAAAGGATTTGCTGCTTTACTGAAAAGTCTGGGTGTATTGGGGAGGAAAAGCAAGAGAGGGTACAACAGATTTCCATTTGAGGTAAAGGAATTAAAAAGTCCTTCTGTTCATACAGAGGATCTGATTCTCTAGGGATATGATGCTATTTGCTTTGATGAGGAGGTGGTGGGGGAAGGAATAAAGGAAAAAAAAACCTGCTTTTTTCTGGCAGAAATGGTGAAATTTCACCCTTCAGCAATTTGGTGAAAGCTGATAGCTGTGGACACTTCTCAGCCTGGGTAGCACAACAAAAGGCTGCACCATGAGAACTGGCAGATGCAAAGAGAGAGAGAGAAAAAAATTAAATTGCACTTTAAAACTGTTGGCCAGGCTGTCCAGCTCAGAGAATCTGCTCTGCCATCCTCCCTGCTTGCACAGGGCTGGTGAAAACTGGGAGAGGAGAGAACTGAGCTCATTTTTGCCACCTGGGAATCCAGCACATGATAAAGCAGATCACTGTGAACCATTGCTACTAGGGGAAGATGTGGTTTAATTACCCTGGTTCAGGTGCAGTTCTTCTTCGCTGTATGAAACAAGAATCGCATCACGGAACAGACCGAAAAGGTCTAGCTCACCCTTGGATCTGCAAATAGAAGTAGGGCCATGAAACAGCTTTGGAAATGAAGGATATACAAACCAAGCCACAAAGAACCATGGTGCAAAATCCTAAAAAAGTGCAAACTGTGCCTGTCTTAGTTTACACACATCAACAGTGGGAAATAAGTTCAATTTTAAAACTGTAAAAAAGTTACATTGCATTTAGATCAAGAGTCTTCAAGTGAACAATCCACGCTTCTTTTCCTTTGAAATTCATGATGAATTAAAAGATTAACATTATTACTATTAAATTATTACATCATAATTACTATATAATGCAATATACTTTTTTTCAAAGCAGAGTATGCAATTTGAATTGCTAATATCAAATTAAAATTAGAATTGCAAATGATGATTGTTATTATTATTATCATCATCATCATCCTTTTAACAATTATTACATTTCAAATCAAATTTCAGGATTGTCTGGCTTTTATACAAGAAAAACTTTCAAAGGTTTTTCCTTTCAGAATGGAAATGCCGGGCCCTATTTTTGGGACTTACTAATGCAAGGCTGCTATATCAGAAAAGTGGTAACCATTTCCAAAATCATCAACAGTTGGTCAGGGGAGAACAAGCTTAAGTTTAGGAAAATAAGTTGTGCCCCTTGTTTCCCTTTGACTAAAAGGGGGACTGGAGGAAACAGGTTCCAATATAGCACTTATGGATCTGTTCAGTCACTCACTCACTGGCAGCTTGTGCCATCTGAGACCTCATGGGTTTCCCCCCTGGCCTCCAGCTGCCACTCCAGAAGGCTGCTGGTTTCCATCAGTCCCATGTCATGTCTGTCAGTGCTGTGCAGATGTCATGCATATCCAGAAGTGCCTCCAATGGCATGAGAAGCCTGTGTTAAGGCAACTGAATTCTGCTACTCTAATAGGATACAGCTTCAGATTTAGACAAAGCTCCAGATTCAGTTATTAAACACAGGCTTCTAGTGACGTTTGAGATGCTCCAACATTCCTGAGACATCTGCACAACACTGGCAGATGTGGCAGAAGCCTTACAGGAGACCCACAAGGTCTGGAGCAGAAACTGGAGGCCAAATGGAAAAATCTTACAGTGCCAGAAGTGGCACAATGTGTGAAGTGAAATGAACATTTTATCTAGTCAACATAGCCAACAGTCTAGTTGACTGTCCAGATGATCAGATCACAGAGTCACAGAAAAATTAGGTTTGGACAGAACATCTGGAGATCCTCCAGTCCAGCCTCCCTTCCAAGGCAGGGTTACCTAAAGCAGGATACATTGGGAACACATGCAGGTAGGCTTTGAATATATCCAGAGAGGGAGGATTCAAAACCTCCCTGGGCAGACAGAGGTGTCTGCTCCGAGGTGAGATTGTTACCTGTCCCAGCTGTGCTGGCTGTATTGATAAGATCTCCCTTGACTTAATGGGAACATCAGCTCCCAGCTCATGTAAAGGCGCTGCTTTCACAGATGAGGTTCTGAAACTGAAGTGTTTGCTGATGGATCTCCTCTTCAGAGTTTAGGAGTGAGCACCTCTACTGTAAAGTCCTCACTACTTCCACTGGTCTCTCAGGCAGTCACACATAAATAACATGGAAAGGAATGATGTGTTTGGTCAGCTCCGAGGTGGATTTCTCTTTGGGCTCTGCTGCAGATTCATAGAATCACAGAATGGCTTGGGCTGGAAGGGCTCTAAAAGATCATTCAATTCCAACCCCCTGCAATGGGCTGGAACACCTTCCACTAGGCCAGGTTGCTTCAAGCCCCACCCAACTTGTCTCTGAGGGCTTCCAGTGATGGGGCATCCAAAATTTCTCTGGGCACCTGTGCCAGGGCCTCACCAATATCACAGGGAAGAGTTTCTCCCTAATATCTAAACCCACTCTTTGTCAATTTCAAAGCATTCCCCCTTGTCCTGTCAGTCCAGGCCCTTGCAAAAAGTCTCTCTCCATCTTTCTTGTCGTCTCCCTTCAGGCTCTGGGAGGCCAAATTTAGGTCACCCCAAGGTCTCCTGTTCTCCAAGATGAATAATCCCAGTTCTTTTTAGCCTTTCCTCATAGAAGAGGTGCTCCATCCCTTTAATCATCTCTCTGACTCTCTTCTGGACCCACTTCAACAGCTCAACGTGTTCTCTGTGCTGGGGACCCCAGAGCTGAATGCTGGGGCCTCACAAGAACAGAGGAGAGGGGCAAATCTGCGCCTTTAGGGCTCAGCAGAGCTCTCCTCCCTAGCAGATTCTGCATACCCCACTTTATGCTCCTGTAGTTGATGTTGGCACTTGAGTCCTCTTGAGGCATTTCTTCAGCGTATCTACAACAGACTGAAGGTGTTTCTCTGAGAGAGGGGGTGAGAGAGTTGTGTAGACATTCTCTGTAGCCTGGTAAAATGCTATTCTCACCAGGAAATGTCCCATCCTGCTGAACATCAGTGCCTTTCAAAGCTTTCTATCTCTGCCCTGAACAGGCAGGATGTCTGTGCCTGTACTTCTGCAAAGACTATATGTTGAGCAGATTTGAGATTAATTTAACTTCCTCAAAAAATCACTAACCTGGCCAAAGCAATTTCTTTTAATTTTTTTCAGATTTTGGGTCCTGATGGGGTCTGTGGGCAGGTTGTGCCCATGGGAAATTTTGGTCTCCAGGAGCTGAGCTTCAGTAACACACATGGCAAACAACTCCTCCAAGACCTCATTCTGCACATATGTAGCCAATGAAATTTTAATATTGAATAAAGGAATCACTTTGAAATTCCATCTACGCAGCCTTTTCCTTCCTTTACAGCATTTCAGGGGTAACACAATAGCCAAGTAATGCAATAATAACAAAAATAACTCTAACAAGCTATGCTTGATTCCACTGCAGCACAGCCTATAAGGGCAATCTTTTCTTTCTTTTAATAATGCTTTTATTGCACAAATTTAACAGAATTATGCCCTAATTATACTGGATTTTTTTTTAATATGCCACTGGGAGGAAATATAGCAGATGAAGCTCTTTGAGAGTGCATGGTTCATACAGCTGTATTAAATACTTCCAAGTGCTGTCTTTATGGTTGTTAACAAGTCAGGACCAGACACGCTTGCATTTTCTGAGTGCCTTTGAGGATGGCATGGATTATACTTGTATTTTTATTAGAGCTGCTCAACTCATTCACTGAGAAATAACGTCTGACTGTGTTTCAAAACTGGCATCTGTAACTCAAAAACAGGTAAACAGATTCCTAAAATCAGAGAAATTACATCGCACAGGGCCAAGGCTCTAAAAGATAGTTGTTTCTGTCTAGTCTAGACCACTTTTTTTGGAATCAACACATAAAAATAAACATTTCCTGAGGGGCTTCGTTTCTCTGTTGCAGACAGGTCACCAAATGGGTTCTCCAAAGATCTCTATTTCTTTGCATCAGTTTTAAAGAGTCTGAGGTGACTATTTCATGGAAGTCTATTTTTTTGACATGTAAATTTGGATTAAATGAATCCTAAAAAAAAAACCAAAAACTAAATTCAAGCTGAATTACCAGGCAGGGTAACAAAAAGCCAGTCAAGTCTCCCAACCTGATTGGTTTCTGCACCTTCCTTGTCCCAGCCTACAGAGTGGTTCATTCCTGTCCTGCATGCATAATATCCCCCCACAGATCACATTACAAGCTGGCAACCTGGGGAATCTGGATTTGGAATCACTTTGGCCTTGTGATATTTTGAGTGTCAAGTGTGAAACAGGTGCTTGATTTGCATAAAATTATGATCACACATGTTAACCCACACCAAAGCAAGTAAAGCAAAGTTGTTACCCGAAACCAAAGACACCCAAAGTAGCTGGTTTTCAAATATAGGTTTTAAAAAGCCATAGCTTATATCATCAGCTCATGCCATTGGTGTAAATCCAGAATAACTTGAATAGTTCCAGTGATGAAACAGGTGTTGGCAAATCCAGGAGTCCAGGCTCTGATTACTGATTTCTGATAAGCCTCAATAAAGTTTTAAATATTCAAATGTTTTGCCTAAGTTTCCAAAAGATGTCTCAGCAAGCAATTTACATTGAAAAGATAATTCTGAGTTTTTCTCTCTTTGGCTAGATTGTCTATCAACAGGAGTTTACACTTCATCATCCTTGGGAAATATTTCTAACACATCACTATCATTGTAGCACAAAATTATCTGGAAGAGATCCCAACAAGAACAAAATTCCATTTAGAAATTGTCCAGTGGTTTTGATTTTCTTTGTAGTCATGGCTAGATTAGAATAGGAACAAGAGAGGGATAAGATCAGCCTGTTAATATCTGTTCTCAGGTTCCCAGTTTTGCTGGGAATATTTTCCTTCTTGTGGATTGAAGAGTGTTCAGCCATCAGGGAAAGCAAGGTAGGTGGCAATTCATAGAGTTACAGAATCATTAACTTTAGAAAAGATCTCTAAGATCATTGTGCCCAGCCACCAAACCAGCAATGCCACGCCCACATCTAAATCCCTAGGAAGAAATTTAAAGTGACAAAGTCTAAAACATCACAAACATAAATCATTTATTATGTTGGCAATAAATTATATTTTTGCTAAAACTGGCAAATTACCAATAATGATCAATCTTTTTCTCTTTTTTTCCCAAGAATTTATGAGGAAATAAAAAATTTCATGGGGATTGTGGAGAACCAGAAGTCCACCTGCCTAGTCAAAAGTACAGAATAAAACAGTTCTACATGAAAAAAGATGCCTCATACAAACCTGCTAGACCAAAGAAGAATGTTCTTTTGGTGCTGCATTTACTCTGCAAGGCTTTGACTTCAATTCCCATCTCTACCCTATAATTTCTGTGTGACTTGGCTAAAACTTTTGTCTTCCCTCCCTTTTTGATTTTTTTCATATTTACGATGGGAAAAAATAATAGTTCTTTTCCCCATGAGGGGTTGCATTGCTCGTTATTGTTTGAAAGACGTCTTTTGGGGATGTTTTAAGTAGAATCATTCATCTCTCGAGGCCAAAATGACCTCCCCAAGTCCCTCCTGGCCCAATTTCCTAAGCCTCTGTGATTGCTTTCTAGACACTGCTGCAATAGGGAGCATGTGATGACCTAGACAGATACTTCTAAATGACTCAACCAACAGAGCATCTGTGGGCACCTCTGGGACTCTCTCTCACAAATGATCTAATGCACACTTAAGAAGTTTGTCGAGATACCCAATCTCATTTTGTTTTTTGCTCAATTTCATCTTGTTGCCCCCAGTTATGAATCCATGAGCCACCCTCAAGGATCCCTGTCCCTCCTCGCTGCACACATCCTTCAAATGCTCACGGAGCTGCCAAACATCTTCCCACAGCACAGTTGGGGACAGCAGGGACAGGCACCTCTTTGGAGCCCCCGAGCACTCAGGAAGAAAGCACACTGCCTGCAGAGATGCCCATGTGGATTTTCTATATTAGAGCAGCAAGCACCTGAGGAGAAACCCACCTGGTGAGTGAGCTTGCATTCATTTCAAAAAAAAAAAAAAAGAAAGAAAAAACATCAAATGGTGTTTGCCTTACGATCTTAATTCAAGCACTTAATTAAAGCCAACAGAGGATTCTAAAGTGAGGAGAAAAATTAGAGCAACAACTTTTTAATTATGCTGTAGGCATTTTCTCTCTTCCTTATTCTTCCTTCAAAAATCAAACAACTCCTCCTCTAAACACACATTTAGACAAAGATGATAGAACAATATTATTATGGGATACAGCTTGCTTAGTGCTTAGCAAGCAAGTACTGCAAGTTGTCTGCACAAATCCATGACCTAAATAGCACAATCACCCCTTACCAGGGATCCCCAAGCCATGGGAACAGAGCAGAAGAAAGAAGGGATAGGAGGCTGCCTAAAGAATGGCTCCTTCCAGATATCTCTGCCAAGTGGAAAATCTTCCTGGCAATGCAGAAGTGTTATTCCTCCTGTGTTACAGCAAATTGCTGACTGCCTTCAGACAGAGGGAGAAATGAAGGCTCCTGGTCTTCATCTCCTTCCTGTCCTCATCTTCTGGAGCAACACAGCTCCAGCCTGTCCACAGCAAAGAGCTGAAGCTGCAGTGCCCACTCTTGTTCTGAAGAATTACTGGTTGCATTAAAAAATGTTTTGCTTTTACAGACAGCAGGTGATTTTATATTTCTTGGGATGGATGGGGGAATGCTCCTGTGGACATGGACAAGCTTTAAAAGGTCCTACTTTATGGAGCTATAAAGGCTTCTTCCAGGACCCCACAAAGGCTGAGGGTCCTTTTAGTTCTTCCTAGGATTAAGTCATGGTATTAGAGCAAGAAAAATAGTTTGAGTAACTGTCTCCAACCAAGTCCTTTGGATATTTTTACTCCTTCCTGAAGAGATAAAACTTGACCCAGACAAAGCATTGTAAAGCTTTGAGGCTCTTATTTTCATATCAGAAATCTGTGAAGCTCTAAGATAACTGTTTTTTTCAGCTCTGTCTGGACTGATAAACCCAACAGGGTTTGGACATGGCCTAAGCCAGGGTCCTTGTGTTTCTACACTGCTTAATTGTTGTGACACTCCCTTGCACGGAAGTGACCTCTGCCAACTCCTATTCTCCCGGACAATGCCTCAGCATGTTTCATGGTTAAGCCAGGACAGTCTAGAAACATCCAGTTATATTTGGAGAAAATTTTATCAAACCTGGAATGTACAAAAATGTAATAATAATGATCTTTACACTCATGTGAATTAATTTTTCCTTTTCTGATTTATTTTGCTTAATTTCTCTTAAAAAACAGGAGAGCCCAATGATGTCCCAGTTGGAATCATTCCTCTGTGCTCTATAAGCTTCTTTGATATTTCACAGAATATCTCATAGCTCTGTTTTAGCTACTCACCTGTAATCATCCTGTCTCTATTGCTATTGTCTATCTCATTTATTTAAATATCAAGAATGTGATTTTTCTGAGAAAAAACTGGATTTGGATTGCAACATTTTGCTCTCACTGAGTTATATTTATATCTGAAAGGATGGGGACAGAAAAAAGGAGAAAGAGATGTAGAGGCAACATCAGTAAAACACCTGCTAATAATGTGACCTTCCCTCCAAACGATGAAATGGGCCAGATACTACAAAATAAATATAAATAAATATTCTTTTACAAACCACCTAAAATGTTTTAAGTCTGAAATTTAAAAGAAAATGCCAAAACAGAATCAAATAACCATGGTAAATATCCCATTTACCAGATAATTCAGTAGGGCAACATTTTGTCATTTCCAAATCTAACACTTGAAGACTTCTAGCTGTGTAGCATATTTTTGAAATTACTTTCTGTATGTTTTTTTAATGCTGTTTTGGAGGAGACTCAGGATCCAGGATGAATCATTTTCTATCCTTTTACAATAGGCTGTAAAGAGAGTGACTGTACAGATCTTATCCTGCAACTTCAACACCTCTGACTGGCTATTAGCTGCTTTCTCACTCTCATTAGCATGGTAGAAAAGTAGCCTCAACCGTTGCCTTTCTTTTTTATGATCTTTGTCATTAAAATGACAACTATGGAGCATCCCTCAAAATAGCATGATCATTTACATTTGTAAACGTGGGAAACTTATTGAGAACAAGGAGACAGTACATAACATGTCAAACCTTGCTCTGAAAAATCATCAAATGCTCCTGAGAAATTGTAAAAAATTCCCTTTTTTGTGATGTTAATATTAAAAATAATTTCTTGGGATGAAGCCATGTCCAGAGTTGACATATAAGACCATAAGTTTAGTCTTGTGGATGTGATTCACAAAAATATCTGAGAGAGATATAAATCTATTCTGAGTCAAAGCAGTGGTAAAAAGCTCAGTCAGAAAAGGATAACACTGAGTATTTTTGGAAACTTTCACTCAATGCTTTCAGTGTGCTCTCTGGCACATCTTCGTACCCAGATGTTTAAGTGGGCCCAACAATTATCTGCCATGAACCATTAATTAATATATCCACTCAATAGCTCATAACCATGAAACAAACATTTTTTTTTGCTTTACACAACCATCCCAGAACTAAAGAAAGGTATAAAACTGTCTGCCTGTGAGACTGATGCCCTTATTTAATCACAGAACATGGGAAGCAATTACAATCATCTTTCCCACATTGTCCAAAATATTGCACTTATATCCTGGTGCTTAGGATCAAAGAATATCTCAGTTCCTTGCCCTCATATCCTCATTCAGTCTTTGGCTTTGTAGATGGGTGTGCCAGAAAGGGCCCCTCATATTCCCAGTCACAGGGATTATTTTTGTCCTATCAACTTCTGTCCAGAAGACACTAAAATAAGAATGCTTATTTATTCCATGCACACAAGTTAGGCACCACCCTCACCCTCCCCTGATCTGATTTTTCAAATCATCTTCAGTAAATAAATTATGGAAAGCTTTGCAATAAGATTAACTTGGGAACAGCACTTAAAAGAGAATATATCTTTTCCCGCTAACCCTTATCTTGCTGAACAATCATAATGGTTTGGGAAGTGAAAAGATAGGATTACCAATGCTGAAAAGCAAGAAAATGCCTGTCTCACTAATCTGAAAGTATTTTGATTGTTCTGTGGATTACTTCTGTAAACTTGTGTACACTGAGCTGGCGACGGTGCTGCGTATTCATACCCAGGCAGATGAATAAAATCCCAGGCATAAGCAAGCACGCACACACTGCTGCAGGAACCACAGGGTGAATTGCTTCTGTAGGAATCAGAGAGGTATCTCTGAATGCCGGGGAAAAAAGAGACTCTTAGTGGCCTAACAACTTTAAACACAAAAACCAGATAAAAGGGAAAGTACATCTCCAAGCTGAAGACCACAGACATGAGATGGATTTTCCTCTGTCTTGTGTTGATGGTATTTATGAGGAGATACTAGAGGACTGAAAAATTTTGGAATCTTATAGCAAAGCTGAGATCTCCACATTTCCTGTTTTGCACTGGAAACTCTGTAGAAAGTTATCTTTGAGCAGGGTTTTTACTGTAATATTCAGGGGGGAAAAATAAGATCGATTCAAATTTTCTTTTATATTCTTTAGGAATAAAAGGTGCCTTCATCACAAGCTATGGATACTGCACATATGATTGTCCTGAAATTATGAGCCTGAACTAGGCTTTAGCCATACGAAAGTAATTTTTCCAGTTGTCTTTGTAATTTCATCAATGTATCCTAATTTCTTACTTTTTCCCAACTCTATCTTTGGTACTCTCATCTTCTATTTTCCTCCCTCCTCACTGTCGTCCTCTTATGGGAAGAAGCCACTCCAGCCACTCTTTCTTTCTTCTGCTGCAGGATAAATTTCTCAGTCCCACTGGAAAAAATTGGCACATGGGATGCTGATGTCTCATGGTTGTTCTGCTGTATCTTTCAGTAACCCTCAGTGACTTCCCTGCTTAACCTGTGTATTTTCAATCCTTCCACAAACACATTCCCAATCATGCTTACTAAAATCCTCTTGTTCCCTACAGTTTTACACAGCTGTCCCCAGGAAGAAACAAAACAAACAAAACAAACAAACAAACAAAACGAAAAAACAAAAAACAAAAAACAAAAAAAAAAGAGGAGAGCAAATTTCCAGACAGATTTGACTTTGTCTCTAGGATATTCCAAACTTGCTAATCTCAGAAAAGACACTCAAACACATTTCACCTACTTTTTGTTGTCTGCATTGGTCTTCCAAATTTCTTCCTGTACATTCCCTTCCCTTTTAATGGGGAAAAAAACCAAACAGTTTTAAGGGTGTGATTGCATTACACCCTACATTTCTAAAGATGCAAAGAATCCCACACCAGAGTGGGGCCCTCCCTGCTTCCATTATTGGGGATCTATTCAAATCCAACACAGACATCTGCATTATAGACATCTGAATTTTAGGCACCCACACTTAGCTGAATGCCACATTAAACCTGACCAACATGAGCCATTGATCTGTTCAAATGTCCCAAGCAACCAAGAGGGCACATCCTCCCTTGGTTTACACCCCTTGGTAAATTCATGACTCCTAAAAAGACAAAATTAATCTTCTTTTCAAAGATTAATATCATGCTATAAAATCAAAGGACAAGTTTTACTGAGACATAATTAGAAACTTGGCATAGTTTTGTTTGGCATTTTAACCTCAGTGTTTTGACTCCATCCACACTGACCAGATTGTGAACCTCTGCAGTTGAAGAGAATTGCTGTCACATCATTTACCTGCAGGTTAACATGGAAATGTAACAATATAAAGGGAAGTCAGTACACCCCTTTCATTCATTGAATTTTAACAGGAGAAGCTCAAACACTCACAGTGCAACCTCAGGATGTTGTTGGGCTGCAAAAGAAAACTTTGGGCCAGCTGTGAGAGGGACTGCCACTGAGCAAACCAGCCCAAATGTATTTGTAATCATCTCTCTCTTCTCTACATTTTGACTATTTTTAACTTTCCTGAAAATAGTCTGAAGTTCTAGCAATGTCCTTGGAGAAATACCTTGCCTGAAAGAAACATTTGGTTAAAATTACAGTAGAAAACAAATAATTCTAGCTGCTGCCATGTTTCTCTGAATCCCTCTTCTGTTATAAGCAAGAATCTCAGTTCATCAAAGGGAAGACCAGGATTTTGCTGGCTGTGTGAGGGGGGGTGGTGGCGTGCTGTTTATCATTGCTATTTAAATTAGTTTTATATTTCTAAAAGTAGCCAGATTAATAGTTTCACCTTCTTGCCACTTTGTGGAGCAGGAATAAAGTATGACTGCTTTCCTCAACCGGTCTGGCCCTGCCTGGACAGGATTTTATGTGTTGGTGCTTTACATGGTTTATTTTCCCCTTAACTACTGAAACTCTAACAAGCAACTGCTTCTCTTGTCTGTTCATTTTCTCTATTACTTTCTTTCTTGGATCCCATTTCCAAGTTTACCACCTTACCACCTGAGTTTATTTAACCTTTTATTTATCTCTCTACAACTCCCTGGAAGGAGTTTGTAGCCAGGGGGATGTCATGTTCTTCTCCCAGGCAACAAGGACAGGACAAAAGGAAATGGCCTCAAGCTGCACTGGGGGGTTCAGGTTGAACATCAGGAAGAATTCCTTCATGGAAAGAGTGGTCAGAGATTGGAATGGGCTGCCCAGGGAAGTGGTGGAGTCACCATCCCTGGAGGTGTTCAAGAAAGGACTGGACATGGAACTTGGTGCTGTGGACTGGGGGACAAGGTGAGGATTGGTCACAGGTTGGACTTGATCTTGGAGGTCTTTTCCAACCTTGATGATTCTATGATTCAAAGATAAATCACCGCTCCACGACTGAATTTCTGCCCTGAGAGGCTAAAATCTTTTAAAAACAGATGGGAGGATCAAGCCCAAATATCCCAACTCATCCAAATATCCTGACTCACCCACAAGGCGTACGTATACATCCGTGAATTAAATCATTTCAGGTGCTGCTTTCTGGCCAAATACATGAGCTGGTCACTTCCACATGAAACCCTCATAATCTAATATCAAGGTAGCTGCATGCAACCTGCTTGCTAAGAATACTGTCAGGCCCATCCCAGAACATGAACCGTGTCCAGGAATTGCTTAAACTGTTATGATTTTCCATGGAGAGAACTGCACTAGAGCCCATAATGAGTTCTGGTGCCTTAATCTTAATTTGAGGACCACTTAATCTGCTGTCATCAATACACTCAAAGAAATGAGACACTATTTTCTTTTTTTTTTTTCTTGTTCTTTTTTTTTTTTTTTTGTGGCTTAGTCAAACTCACGTTTTCACTGCAGTCAGTCAAGAAAAGAAAGGAAAAAATAAAAGTCAACTTGGCTTAACCACATTAATCAGCATGATTTGAAAAAAGCAAACATAACCAGGGAACATAAGAGGGCTTCAGATGCCTTTTAAATTGTTTTGTGCCAAGATCATCATATTGCAATCAGTGAGTAACATAATGCTTATAATGCCTCCTATTTCATCCTTAGTTATTTTTTTATTTTCCCTGATCTGACTGAAATAAAACCTGGAACAATTGGCTTCAGCAGGGCAAAGTCTGGTAGGAAGAGTGCACTATAAATACAGTGTAGAAAGATAAAGCTATTGCCTTTATTTGACAAGCTAACTGTTCCCCAAGCACTCATCCACCAGCCTTATAAAAGGAAATGTAGTTACTGAGGTCCAAATTCACCGTTGGCTTAAGTGTGTGCAATTCCACTGAAGTCAACACAATTGTATCTGTTTACTTTCACCGTGAATTGGGACCCAGACCTTTACTGAAGTAATAAAAGGTCAGTCAAACATATGGGCAAGAGACCAAAGCTGTGTCTTTGCTCAAAGTTCTTAGCATAGGTGATAGTGCCGGTTAGCAAAACAGCTGACCAGTCAGTGAAAGATTAATCATTGGGGTATATCAGCAAGTCACAGAGGTTTAGGGGCACAATATCTCAGCAGCCAGGATAAATAATTACATATTTTCACCTTCTGCAAATGCAGAAAAATATTTTTTAGCTTTACAGAAGTAAGGCGAAGAAATAATGAGGCTGAACACCTTCAAGATAACATGGAGTTATCTTAAAATAAATCTTACATTAAAATACGAAATGAGTCTGATACCAATGAGTCTCTTGTACCATTACATATAATTCCTTCTGAAGGCATTAGTCAGTTTAGTTAGTAGAACTGAAAGCCTGCACTGGCTCATGAGAACAGCACAATTTGTCTCACAGTCGCTGTCACATTTGGGAAGCTCAGACAGTATCCACAGCTTTGCCTCACCAGTCACATGTAAAATAGCAGGAGCCATAGCACATAGAAAATAAGGATGAGTCCCACCAGCTGCATAGAACTTGATCTCATGGTCCCAGGATCTCATTTACTCATATTATTACACTGTTTAGGAGCACAACAGGACATCAACCAGCATTCACATTGTCTAAGTTGAGTGTGCACTTAGGAAACTAGTTTAAACAGCTTGTTTAAACTAAGGCTCTCTCTTTAGTCAATGGAGACTGTATAATTAGTAAAAGCAATTACCATCCTGATAGCAATTCTCCACAGCAAAGAGATTTGTGTGTTGCCTGTAGCACAAATGGAAGACAACATGCATGCAGGAGGACTTTGGAGGGCAATGCAGGGGGTGACCCACAGAGCCAAGAGAAAGCCACCAATGACCAATAACAATGATGTAAATACATTATAAACCAACCTTACAGCAGTGAACCTACATCATTATTCTCTTATTCACTATCTCACCCACATTTCTGGATCCCAGCCTAAGATACCAAAAGGAGCAACATGAAAAAAATTATAATCATGCAACAGCAGAAAGCAACAAGGACACAAACAAAACTGCAATGATAAGGAAATTTTCAGAATATACCAAACTTAATATTTACTTAGAAACTGAAAATTTTTGTCACAACTGAATAAAGTGGATTGAATTCATCCAAAAGTTAGATGGCTAGGGATACTAATTTATAGTAGGTAAGAAGTTTACAATGAGTAGTAAACCAAATTAATCCCAGTCACTGTGACCATTGAGGATTAAGGATGACAGATCTTCTATAATGTTGAGAATCTCTCAATCCATGTCCTCAGCCTCTCATACTTCAGATAAGGGTGGGAACATGATCTGAGAGCTCACCTCTACAACAGAGAAGAAAGTTAATCACAAATCAGAGACCTATCAAAGGGCTGGAGTGCTTCTATGGAGACAGACTGGCAGAGCTGGGGTTGTTCAGCCTGGAGAAGAGAAAACTTTGGGAAGACCTCATTGCAGCCTTCCAGTACCTGAATGGGGCTTGTAAGAGAGGGAGAGAGTCTTTTCACATGGACAGATAGTGACAGGACAAGGGGTAATGGGTTTAAAACTATTATCTCTCCTAAAAGATGAGAGATTTATATTAGATGTTAGGAAGAAGTACTTTACTCAAAGGGTGGTGAGGCACTGGAACATGTTGCCCAGACAAGTTGTCTATATCCCATCCCTGAAAGTGTCCAAGGCCAGGTTGGACAGGGTTTGGAGCAACCTGGGATAGTGGAAGGCATCTCTGCCCATGGCACGGGAGTGGAACAAGATGAGCTTTAAGGTTTTTTCCAATACAAAACATTCTGAGAGTCTATGTTTGTTTAATCTACTCTTAAAACCTTTTACCAGTGGTGATTCCACCACCTGCCCTGGCAGAGCTATTCTACACTTCTAATGACTAACCTAAATCTTCCTTGCTATCGTTTAAGCCCATTGATTCCCATTATGTCCTCAGTGGATATAGAGAGCATTTCCTTTAATTTTGTAACAAATTTTTCTTTTGCTGCAGCCTGTTTTCCTCTTTCATTTCTCTTTTCTTTGGTCATAAAATTAAAAGCAATACTAAAAAATGAGTATAAAATATTTAATATATACACTGATTCCACAGGCTTTATAATAAGCAGGTTATTTACAAGACTAAAGCTTGCCTATGTGAGATTTTGAAGCTGTGTTCTTGTTTAAATGTACTTTTTGAATTTTCACTTGGGATTGTTTGAGTTATGAGGCTTGCTTTAAAAATATTCAGGTCAACCTGTCTTTTCCTCCAACTCTCAAAGGGTTAAGCCCCTGGCTGATAACTCCCTTTGCAAGCCAGATCCTTCATTACAAATAGAATCCTTAGAACAGGACATATTTCATTTTTTAACTGGAGCATATCTAATGATCCAGGGGAAAGCCCTGCCTCGTAACATTTGATGCAGCCTCAGACAAGAAGAGCAAGGTGGCATCAGCCTCCTCCTATTCAGTCATGAGCCAAGGAGCTGCACCAGTGTACAAGTGACACACAGAACACATGCATCAAAGTAGCAGCTCAATCTGTACGGCAAATAACCCTCTTTGGTGGCTCAGCATGGTTGCTGGCCCTGAGCTGTACTTCCAGTAATTGACATAGTTGCCCAATGCTAGAAAACAAACTCGGAAACTATTCTCATTAGACGTCCCCCTGGTTTGCTACTCCGTTATTGTAAAACCCAAACACTGAGCTTCCTACCAGCGTGGCTCTGTTTTTAATTAGTTCTGATGGCACTGGGCGACGCGCCAAGGAAAAAAATGAACTTCCTGTGATTGAGGTTTGTTGCTCAGTATGTTGCTTCCTCCACACAGAGATTGTTTTCACAACATTTTCTGAAAAGGAGCTACTGACAGAAATAATATAAGTTTTTACTGCTTTTGATTTATTTTTTTTTTATTCTGCCTTCCATGCTTATAAAAGGTGGCTCAAAGTCAAGGTTCCCTAAAGTTATTGTGTCATAATTTTGCCTTTGTGTGACTTACTTGATTAAAGACATGCTAGCAGATTAATTTTTTAATAGAATAGGCACAGGCTCCTGTTAAAAAAAATTTAAGACCAAGGACTTTTTAGTGGCTTAAATAAATTAATTTGGATATGTTCAGGCATGGGGTGGGGAGGGACTTGAGGCTTATATTCAACAGCATAAGTTGTCACAGTGTGAGTAGGGGTGAGGGAAATAGCAGATAAATGTGACTCAAAAACAGAATTAGTATCTCCATGTGTGAATGTGATGAGTCCTAGCAGTCTCTTTCATTTCTTCTTATGAGGCTTCTCAAGTTAATTTGGTATGAAAGGCACAAACATGATCACTTTGTTCCAGCGAACTGTAGGTGGGATTCACAGCCAGACTCCTACATTTTAGGGTCTCAGAAGGGCACGTCTGTGTTTGTGCTGTCCCTGATTTGAGTCAGAGAAGATGAAAATCCAGTTGATATCATCACTGGAGTCCAGGGAACAGTTGACCTGACCAAATGCAGGTAGGTATTTCTTGTGTGAACTGAATTGGTTTCCAGGCTCCATCGACTTGTCTGGGCAGGACCTGCACTAATCATGGTGGGTTAGACAGCAAGAGCAGATGAGCACATCCAAATTTCAGATTCTTGACTGCAGACCTACATAGGAGTAGGCATCTGCCTTCAGGTGTGTGCCTGCTCTCCAGACTCCCACTGGCAACTCTGATAAGGGTTTGATTAACCACCCACACACAGGTATCCAGTGCTGTCTGAGATGCCCCCAAGCCTCATCCTGCATCCTGCTGTCTCTAGAAAAATGCGACTCCCATGTAAATCCAGATCTGTCAATCCCATATGGGTGTCTTACAGTCCATTGAATGTCTCAGGTGGGCACCAAAAAACTATGTCAAGCCTGATTTTAGCTCTCAGTTTTCAGAGACAGCAATTTCAGACAGAGAGGTTGGGCACCAAGTACACAAATTCCCATGCTACAATTATCAGAACTGGACAGCTGCAGCAGGGGAGGAATCTCACCTGCCATGCAACTTTCCCTGGATTGATGCTACTTTATTTGATAACACTGGTAATTCTTTCATTCCTAATTCTGTGCTTTATAAATTTCGTATTAAAACATGGTTTAGGAGAACAGAGAAAAACTCATCCTGAAAGTTCATTGAATGTGGTTTGTAAGTTGGGTGTCAGCTGCGACAGCCTGATTGGCATTGCTCAAGTGATTTGTGGCTGCCTCATTTCTACATATATATATAAAGAGATGAAAGAATGATCCAACCAAACCAATTATAATGTCAGTCAAGTCAGAATAAAAACAGAAACAGTGCTTTTCTTTGTCTTTGTACTTCTGGAATTACTTGCTTTACTTTTTAAAAGAAGGAGTATTAAGTGCATCAAAGCGCATTAATGTGTAAGGATCGCTCTGATGGCATTTGAAAGCACAACCTGCCAGATTTCAGAAATGACCACTGCTACAGTGGGTATTAAATGGCATCTGCAGACAATGTAAATAACTGGAGAACTAAACAGGATAGCTTATCTTAATACTATTCTTTAGTTCTGCTTATATTTAATTAATTAATTATTTTTTAGGTAGAAAACAGTCTCTCTGAAATACAATGGCAAACATAGAATAAATCACCACTTCAAGTAAATTTTCTTCTTCTCTCTTGAAAAAAGTATAAAAGGATGTTGTGACATGTAGGAAAAGGTAGAAAATTCTACCAAAAACTAATAAATAAAAGGACTCCAGAGATTCCTGAGGCACAGTTCACTAGAAGCAGGAAGAACTACCTAGGAATGAGTGCCCTGCACTTGGCACATTATACAAGTCCTTATGCACCCTCTATTGAGCTCAGACAAATACAGGACATTTGACTAGCAGACCCACTTTGCATTCAGCCCATGCTGAGCTGATATTTTCCTCCCGTTCCTTGGAAATATTTCCTTACCTGATTTTGAGTAATGGCAGCTATGGCTGAGACAACTGATGCTTCCCTCCTGCCTTTGGTAGTTCTGAAAAGATCACTAGTCAGGATGGAATGGAAAACTAAAGTCCTTCATCTCAGAGCACTGATTTTGGATTCTGGAGAAGTTTAAGACAATGGAGAGTCTTGAGAGAAATTTCTATGAGCAGATTTTTATGTTTTTCAATATTCCAGGGCCTAGAATATGGTTGATAGACAATTGGTCTATCAACCATATTCCAAAATATGGTTCCACCTACTATCCTTATATAAAAGCATGAGCTTGGCTTCCAGCTACTCTTATGGAAGAAGATTTAAGGATACAGAATCACAGAATTGCTGAGATTGGAACATCTGAAGATCAGCTTGTCCCATATCTCTGTGCAAGCAATCACCTACAGCAGGCTGCATATCATCAAAACCACAAAAAAAAAAAAAAAAAAAAAAAAAAAAAGATGGCTCTGGTTGAGTAATGTCCCCGTAATGGGACACATTGGCATTCCACATCCAAGGCAAGACTTTGGGTGCAGAAATCATGAGTCACAGGATGAAGTTGTTTCTGGACTCAACATTAGGATGTTGGTTTGTCTTGGCACAGACACCAAGATGTAGCTAAAAGCAGATGCAAGGCCAGCTGCTCTTTTAGTAGTTTCGTTCATTTATGGGTTAAAGTAAGGGGGTATATTTTCTCTGGGTTTGGAAAATATAACTTAAGTCCTATCTGGAAAAGTAAATGCAAACTAGGCAGGATATCAACACCTTATTTATCTCAAAAGCTGCTGGTCCTGTGTCTGGGCAACTGAACTGAGCCCAGAGGGTTCCCAAAATCACAGAACAGCAGAGTTTGAAAGGGATGCCTCCACATCATCTAACCCATCCCCCTTGCACAGAGCATGGTCACCTTGAACAGATTGCTCAGTGCTGTGTCCAATCAGCTTCTGAGAAGGGTCTGCTTCTGCCTCATTTGCCCTCACCCAAGAACCCTCTCCAACCCAAATAAATCCCGTTCTACTCCTCTGTGTGAGAAGTTAAAGAGAAGTTTTTGAGTTCATATCTTATTATGTCCCATAGCTACATCTTGAGTTTGGTCTAAACTTGAGATTCAGGCAGTGATGACTGGGACACATCAAGGTCCTGTTGTGCTGAACTCATCCACGAGTCTGATTTTCTCTCCCAGAGAGAAAATGGCCATTATTTACCATTCCTTAATGTTGTGAAGTGGTTTCTCAGTTCTGCATAAACTGTAGCTCCAGTAAGAAATCAGGCATAATCGTATTTCAAGAGCAGAAGGCTCCAGGGATGCCTTAGAATCCCTTCTAATAACTAAAGAAACTCCAAGAGAGATGGAGAGGATCTTCAGACAAGGGCTTGGACTGACGGGATAAGAGGGAATGTCGGTAAACCAAAAAAAGGGAGATTTAAATTAGATATTAGGAAGAAATTCTTCAGTGTGAAGGTGGTGAGAAACTGGAACAGATTTCTCAGAGAAGCTTTGAATTCCCCATCCTTGCGAGTGCTCAAGGCCAGGCTGGACAGGGCTTGGAGTAACCTGGCCTGGTGGGAGGTGTCCCTGCCCATGGCAGGAGGGTTAGTAGGAGGTGAGATTGATTGTCCCTTCCAACCCAAACAATTCTATGATTTTTTTTGCAGTATTTTTTAAAGAAAACTCTTCTCAGCAGAAGCAATCCAACTATAAAACCTTTATGACTTCTTTATTAAAATCTTATGCCTTTCTTCTGATATTTTTCATTTTCCTACCCAAGTCTTGCCTCCTTTTCCTACAAGAATTTCACAGAAAGGCCCTTTCAAATCATGCCTTTTTTGTCTTAGTTCTCCAAGGACTTTGCTGAAAGGTGGCATTTTATCCTCCTGATGGTATTTTATATGCCTAACCCCAAAAAGCATGTAATTCTATCAGCCTCCTTTATAAATCTCAATTTTCAAATGGTTTTGCAGGAACTATACAGGTTGGCCTAATTTACAATGCTCCACCCCAACTGCACAGGCTATCTATCAGAATCTGGTCCTTAAAACCTGTGCATTTAGGTTTAGCTTATAGAGAGCAAGTCACAATCTTCAGTGCTGAAATTCCAACGCAGGCACTGGAGTTACACGAGGGATTAATTTGATTCTGTATTTAGATTAACAGTACTTGTATAAATACCGAGTTAGAGCTGATGTCAATCTTTTATGCTAATTGCTAGTTAGACCCATACAAAGACAAGCTTTGCTTGGACCACTTTTGTAAGATTGCTATCTATCTACTGTGGAGAGATTTACATTTGCTTTCCATTAACATTAATAGGAGCTGTCCACATAAATCACTCATCGCCTGTAAGAAAAGATAAAGTCCTACTAAGTTCAGAGAACACAGGCTTTCCCAATTGAAAAATCTATTAATAATAAAACCCCCTACCATGTAAATATCTGACATCTGAACTATATAGTAAATAAAGTGGTCCATGAAGTGATTGCTTCAAGGGGAAGCAATGCTTGGCTAGTTCCAAACCATTTTTAAAAATTCATATAAATCCTCTGGTATTGGTAAAAACATAAATAAAGCAAATAGCTGCAGAGAAAGGAGGAGGAGCAGGAGCATAGTGATTTCAATTCTTATTTTTATTGGCCTTTATTTTGTTCTACGAGGTAGTGACAGATCCAATAAAACACCTTGTTTTACACACAGAGAGGACAAAGATTACTAGAAATGATACAGAAACCTCTTAGCTAATCCAGATGTAACAGTCCATGAACTCATTTAGGCTGGGAAGTTAAAGGTGACCAGATGCAACGCTTGCTGCTTTGCTCCTTGTTGCTGCTCCTTACAAAATTGATGCAATTCATCTCACTAGGCCAGGAAAACACAGAGATCACTGTCTAAGACTGCCTGATACTTCACACTGATCCAGCCTTGATTATGAGCTGTGTAACTATAAAATATGATGATACACAAAAGATAAAAGCAGAATTGCTTTCTTCTTTCTGTTGATGCAAACCTAGATTGATTCTAGTGGGGTTATAGTAAAATATCAGTGAATAATTAAAAGAACCAAGTTTTGTCCATCATGTTGTCATCATTTAATCCTCTCTGCACCACTGACTGCTGTTTTTCCAAGGGATTGTATACATGGGTTGCCAAAAGCTTTTATCCGTGTTTTTAAATATACTCACACACCTATTGTTTTGTCTTTCCTTCCATCCTTAAAAGGGCAACATTGAACATTATTTGAAGTCCTTGGCACAGCACTGTGCCATTAAAAGTCACCTATTAGAAATAAAACTGGATGCAATGTTACATTTTGCAATCAATGCCTAATCACTTGATACTAATGAAATGAGCATAGTGAACATTGTGGGCATACCTGGTCTGTGAGAGAGGGGAAGTTTCTCCTCAGAAAACACCTTATTGTCTGAACTAAAATACTTCATGGGAATATTGCCATTTAAAAATAAACTTTTTGAGTTTTACAAGTGAATATCTAACAAAATTATTCTGGTTATTTATAATTAACGACTTACAGGGATCACATAATTTTGGCCAAATATCTTAGAGAAGAGAAAAAACCCCTAAAGAAATAAAATCTTTAGAAGCAACTGCTTCCCCTGGAAAGTTACCCTGATGGATCCAGGGAGCTTTTGGCTGGAAAACTGAGATTTCAATTTATTCAACCACAGGATCTCTGGATCTAATGTCTCTGTCAAAATAAAGAGCCTTCCAGTGTGGCATGAAACCTCCCTGGAGAGACAATTCGGGTTGTGCTGATGCAGCTCATGAACTGATTTACTCCATTTGGGGTCTGGCCAAGGTTTTACCACTGGCCTTGGTTATTGGGTGGAGAGGAACAATTCCTCTCTCTTAAGGAACACAGTGGCAGCCAAAGATTTAGATTGATTTTGGCTGCCATACAGCAACATCTTTCCACTTTATCAAAGGCCTGATAAGCTTGGATTCACGCTTGGTACTCAGTCCAAATATCCATTGGATTTATGTAGGGAGTTGGTTGGAAAGAAGCAACCATAAGTGCCATAACTTAGAAAAACTTTTACACCTGCAGGAATGGATGGGCAGGGTGGGAATGAGGTGCTGCACTTGGCAAGGAAATGAGAGGGAAAGAAAAGAAGGATAAAAATAAAAGCTGGTAAATTCTTACATATTGTGATTTGCAATGTCATATTCTGAATAAGATGCTGAATTGCACTCATATTTTTGGGGGACTGTTACATCATATTTTCTCTGAGATCTTCAGAGAAGAAGCATTGCTGTTCAGGATGCATCACAAGGAAATAAAGATGGGCAGACAAACAGACAGGTAGTTACTGAGAATATCCTTGTAGCATCTCTTTTAGCACAGTACCACAATGGGATTTATAGCACAGTGGCAGAGTGCAAAACCCTGGATTCTATTTACACACATAAAATATAAATGTGAAGAAATCATGCTGTAAATGTAAAAAAATATGGAACTCATTCTCATCTACACAGAAGTATATGAATGTATTTCTGGTGATAATAATTTAATTAGGAAGCTTTATTTGTTACAGACACAGGTCATTCTTTTGGTGCACAAAAGGATTCAGCAGACCAAAAATAATAAAAATAATTATTATAATAAACCCTCCAAAACAGAAGAGGCTGACAATGAAAAAGAAAGCTTTGTCCTGTGAGTGCTAAGAATAACAATAGACAGCACCTTTAGTAAAAGTGTAGCATTGATATTTTAATCTAAACATTTTCAACCAACAATGTTGAGACCTTCCATAAAAAAATAAACAAAATCCTCCTAAAAAAAATGATTACATGTCTGTGTAGACAGACAGGTGTGTTGAAAGAAGAGATGCTGTGATAGAAGAAGAAAATAAAAAAAAAAAAGAATGGAAATGGCCGATTCTTTCTTTGTGACATATTTTCTCTCTCATCCTTGCATATTTGCATTAAAGTGATTGTGAATAATGTACATTTGACCAGTGCTGTCTGCGGAACTAATGCCTATTAAAGTGATGGGAAGTAGCATATGTTGTGCCTTGGGCAGAGAAAGTCCAATCACCCCCACTGTGTGCAAGTCTCCAACTAAAATGCAGGACAGCCTGGGTTTTATCCTAAATGAACCCAGCAGGGAGAAACAGGACATAGTCTCTCATTCCACATTTAAGCTTCTAAACTAAGGCTTAAAGAGTTAGATTTGGAAAAAGGGAACTGTAACATCCATCATTTAATTTACTCGTGGAGCTAATGTTATTTTATCTTTTCCTGGTGCTAGGAATACAAAGGAAAGCGGTGAGGCAGGGGAAGTGGATGTGTATGCAGGTTGTTTCAAGAATTGAGATGCATTTTCTTTATTTGTAGCAAAGAAAAGAAAAAAGGAAGGGGGGACGGGGGGTGGAAAGGGCAAAAAAGAAAGAAAAGAGAGGGGAAAAAAACCAAAAACCTTCTCCACTCCTGTTATGCTTTCACATTTTCTGCCAGTGCACGATTTTGTCAGTAATTGCAAAATTGTTTGGGTTTGTTTGGTTTCACTTTTATGTTCCTGCACTGTACTAGAAATGTTTTATTATTTGAACAGTTTGTAAAGCTTTTTTGAGTTGTATTACATAATTTTCCCAACGACCTCCAGCATCAAGTTCAGATCTAAAGCAGGCTTTCTTCTACCTGTGTGAACTCGATAGCTGGGGAAAATAAAAAGGCAATTACAGAGCTGTGCGAGAATAACAAAATCAGCTGAACTAAGGAAATAAAAATTGCCGAATTGTCATGTTTAGATCTGTAGCAAAAATTTTGCTTCATTACCTTCAGCATTACAAAAAGGAGAGGGGGCAGGGGGTAGAAGGGAAAGGAGGTAAAGCCTTTATATATATATATATATATATATATATATATATATATATATAGTATTCATAGAAGGACTTCATTCCCCTTTCCCATGAAATAAATCTATCTTAAATAGAAGTGTATCTCTTAGTGATGTGGAAAAACATTTGCTGCCAATGTAAATCAGGAGCAGTGGCAGTGAAATGAATGGATTGGCATGGGATCCCAATTACAGCAGTGTGCAGTCTGTCTGTCCCACCCAGTCCAGATTAGTGCTCAGAAGAGGGATCAAAACTTCTTTTTTTCAGTGTAAAGGTAAACTGAATAACTATTCAATCTATTTTGTAATCTTGACAGCAGGTTATTAGCATGTCTTAAACATTAATTATCACTGGGTAAGGGTTTTGGAGTTGATACTTTCCACTGTCTCTTCATAGCATCTAAATTAAAAGTTATGACACCAACTAGAGTCAAACCCTATGTTAGACCAACCACTGAAATTCAGATGCAGATTTTAAGTCTGAAATTCAATACCTACCAGCTTCAAAATCCAAAGTGAGCTGCTTATTTGCACTTCTGCTCAGTTAGTGACTGTAGATAGAAAATATCTCAATTTTTTCCTGTTTATTGCTGATGCTATTTAACATTAAAAGGTAATGGGTAAATAGAAAAAGAAAAAAGAGACACAACGTATTGCTGAGATAATTACAAGAAGAGGCTATTCGCATTAACAGAGCTTAAATTATATGATTAGATTTCTTTTATTTTCTTCACTGTTGCGTGGGAAATGTACACTGGCTTTGGAGGAATTATTTTAATTTTTATTTCCTCCTTTTCTTATTCTTCCCTGAATAATTCCTTAATACCAGCAATAACAAAAGCCCTATTGAATGCTCAGAGACTCAGCTGCAATTCACCATAGTGAGCATCCTGATCCTGCATCCACACTCTGGGGCTCAGCACTGCTTTGAGCCACTCCAAGCACATTTGCCCATAAATATTGGCCGTGTCACCCAAGGTTTTTTTGCCCTTTCCCTTGCTGTTATCATCTGGGGCTATGGAATTTCAGCCTGGAGCTGGATCCCCAAGCTATGGAACCTCACTCTGAGCTGGATCCCCAAACTGATCTTGCTAAAGAGGATGAAGAGAGGGAGACAATGAAAGTTCCGGCAAACAATTCAGATGATTGCTAGGTGAAAAACAACAGTCACAACAAAAGAACACAAACCCGACCAAGCAAACAAGCAATCAGCATGAAAGAGGTGGGAAATGTGTGGCTTCAGGTGAATGGTCTTCACACTGCAATACAGAAAGCAGCTTAGTCAGTTAAGAGCAACTGTGAGATCGCAGCTCTGACAAACAAATATCTTATTCAATCATCTGCCAGACTGAACAGGTCAATGAAAGTGCTGTTTTACCCTTGACAGGAGCTGAAGCACTTGCAGAGCTGAGCTTGGCCCTGCCTGGCTGTTTCTAATCCTGGTTACTGATTAACCAGGATCCTGACTCCAACTCCTGGGCTCTCATTCCCATCCCCAAAGAGGCACCTGACACCCTGGGCTGCAGGCTGCTCCCATCATTCTCCAGAGGTGGGATTCAGCTCAAGATTAAGAGACTCAACTTTGATGTCTACATGTGGTGTCTAAGCAGGCAAGAGTTGTTCCTGCTCCTATCATCAGTGGAAATATAAGCAGTACAGTCAGTAAAGTCATGCCAGGGTAATTTTGCCAACAGATACAGTTTAGCCAGAGTATTATTTAAACTCTCCCAGCCTCCAAAATGAGATGGGCACATTCAAACTCTATTTAGAAGACTTCTAGGTCTGTGCTGATTCAGCCAAAACCATTTCCACCCTGAGTCCTGGCAGTGTTTTATTTCCTAGAATAAATGTTGCTTAGATATCTGGCTTAAAAGAAGATGAATTGTTCTCCAAACTCCACTGACTGCGCTAAGAGTTGGATTCAAGTGCTCAGCCATCGGTGTCCAGTGCCATTTGTGATCACGTAGGATATTTAATCAAGAGTCTAGGTCTCTTATATATCCTAAGTGTCCTAAAGTGTCGTATTATAGGAACCACCAACTGGTTGGGCTTTGGAGGAACCTTTAAGACCATCTAGCTCCATTCCCCCTTTCCATGGACAGGGCCACCTTCCACTAGAGCAGGTTGCTCAGTGTCTAATAACCTGACTGGGATGCAGCCAGCAAATCAGCAGCATCATGGGCTCAGGTGACTCAGTAAAGCTTGTTTTGGGATTTAGTTATCAAGAATAAATTTATATAAATTATTCAGAAAAGGGAATCCCATGCTAGAATTCCTTAGTTCACCACTCCCTCTACCAGCTAAAGATGGCAATGAAGGGACACTAGTTCCTAACGCAGTTGGTGAGAGTAAACTTGCAATGGAGGAGTAATTCAACAATAAAAATTTCTCTCCTTTTATTACACCATGAATAGGTCTTGATCCTTCAGGCCTACCAACAAACGAAATCAACCCATCACTATTTTAAGTTAATTTGTTCTCATAGTCAGATTAGAGACCCACGAGGGGCTAGTTGAACATATCCATCTCTTTCTCTTGCTTATTCCCACACAAAACAATATCTAAATATGTTCCTCTTCATCTTGTGCATCTGAAACTAGTGGAGAACAAGGAGCAAAGTCCAGAATCAAGGTCCACAGAACCTAAATAATTCTGGGCATCAACTTTGACCCCACTTAGAGGACAGCCATCCTTCCCCTGCATCACTGGATGCTCCTGTTGGATACAGACTCTGGCTACTTCAAACCCATGATATAATGCTAAGGTATTTTAAATACAAATGATTCAGGTATTTAAGACTTAGAGATGAAGACTCTTCTCACTGCAAAAGCCCAGAGGGAAAAGATTTCAAGGGTCCTGAGTGGTGAGAACAAAAAGCCAGTTGTCCCTCACAAAGTTTCATCACTTCCTAGGGGCCTGTGCCATTTTTATCTTTGAGTTTAACCTCGATGATTTAAGTGGCCTCATTCCCTGGTTTATTTTGACTGTCTCTTCCCAGTCTTTGTTTTTATATACTTACTCTTTATTAGTTCCTTTCTTATAATTACAGCTGCACTTTGGGTGGTGTGTTTTAACTGTTCCCCTGACACCGATGTTGAAGCATGAAATAATCTCTGGGCACCCTCTTTGGTGTATGTCCTCCTTAAATATTTTTTCTTGGTTCTGAGATGTGCTCACTGCTGCTTGCCTTATGTTTCTGTCACGTTTCTGTCTTTCCCTTATTCTGCAGACGTTTTAGCTCACATTTAAGAAACCGGGACAGGAAGAAAAAAAAAGGAAAAAAAAAGGAGGATGGTTGTGAATTACAGCCTTAAACAAAGAGGTGGCTAAGACAATAAAAAATCCAGCCTGACTTTACACATACATCTGAAAGTTATGTAACATGATCATTTATGATAACATTCCCCAGACCTATTAAGCAATGTAATGATGAAAACAAAATGATCAAACCAAGATGAAGGGTTGGGAACCAAGGCTGGTTCAAAATTCCAACTCATACTCCAGCCTAAGGTATTTAAGCTTTTTAAACACCAAATTGACTTGGTTTAGGTGCTTCAATTCCATTCACTATTGCAAAAACCATTCACAAATGCATACCAAAATTTGAGACAGCCTCAGAACTGTGCTCAGTGCTTGAACTCTTGTCTTTTTTGAAGTCAAAGAGACTTTCACCATTAACATCAACTGTCCCACAATTTCTTTCCTGGTGCTTTTTGTAGAAGCACTGAAACAGTTTTGAAAAAAGGCAACTATTCTGTGACAAACTGAGCTCATAGCTTGGTAGTTATTTTGCCCCATGGGAATATTGTACCTCATTGCTAAAAAGCTCTATGATAAAATGTAGGAGATGATATAAATAGACTCAGTGATGCCACCACGTCAGTAGAAAAAAACTAATTCTTCAAAGATGGCTGGACAATACCACATCTTGCTTGGGTTTTTGGTCTTATTTATTGCTAATTTCAAAATGCATCTATTTGTCCTGTGAGTGGATGTGCTTGGCAAGGAAATTACAAGCAGCTACCACCGAGCACAGATGTTCATTGTCATCATTGATAGCAACAAATATCATCAGTCCAAACCAAGATCACTCCTCTAAGGGGAAAGTATATATAGCTATCATTCAAAAACCTCAGCCTCAGATCCTTGATAGTTCAGTAACTCACAGTTTTGCCAGTGGGGATGATAGAAGTTTCTTTGTTGTGATGGATGCATTTGCCATTACTCACCATACCGGTTCTCCCCTCCCCTCCAGCTGTTTTACTGTGGTATAATATCCAAAACCCATGAATCTTGCAGTATCCTAGCAGCCCGCTCTGTAACATTCCAGCCTGACAAAATTGGAGCTAATAGTTCAAACAAGCTGAAACATCAAGTGGGAAAGAGTCAAAGTAGACTTTTCATTAAAAGCATTGACTACTGGGGAACAGGGAGATAAATGATGATCCAGTAACTGTCCTTGTCTAATCAGAAAGTGTCAATGTATTGATTGCCTCATTATCACTGAATTAATTATAGCTGTATCTCTCTCTAGATATTCCACTTATAGCATGATATAGGACTTGCTTTTCTTGACAAAATGATGAGGTTTTGTTTCAAGATTTTCTGAAGTTTTAGGTTTGTTGGGTTTTTTTTTTTCATTTTCAACATTAATTGTGTGTTTTGCAAAAGAATGGTGACCTGGAAAATTAATCTCTGCTTATCCATGCAAACAGACACAATATCTCTGCAAATTTCCAGTCTGCCAGCTCCTTCTGAGATATTTCTGTGAGCCTACAGCTAGAAGAAAAAGGGCTTTACATCTATTTCACTGGAATTGGTACGACTCTATATTGACAATGTGATGGAGTCCAATGGCAGTCTGTGATGTGCCTGTTGGTAAGCAAGGGACTGCACTGGAAAAGCCAATTTAGCCCATGTGATCAAGCAGGTGGTCGCAGCTCTACAGAAAAATGAATTTCAATTACCTCCAAACCAAGCACCAACTTCCTGTTTATATGTATATCCAGTTATTGCGAGATCAGCTGCCTTCCCAGTTTGGGGTTCTACCTGAGATCATTGTCTCTGAATGGCTCCCACCTAAATCCAACAGCAGCAGGAAAACTGTTCAAGGTCTAGAACAGGCTGTCCAGGGCAGTGGTGGATTCACCATCCCTGGGAGGGCTTTAAGCCCTTTAAGATGTGTACATGTGGCATTTAGGAACATGTGGAAAATTTGGCAGTGCTGGGGGAAGGCTTGAACTTAATGACATTAGAAGTCTTTTCCACCCTAAACAATTCTATGTTTCTATGAGCTAATAGTACGCTGCATTAAATGTAGCATTTCAGAACAGAAGTTCTATGTAAAATATGGGTTTGTGAGTTTTTACTTCTACTCTTTTAACTTTTTTTTTTTTAATTTACTTGGTTGGCAGTGTTATATTTGATAGAAATTATCTGATGTGTCATACCATAATTCATTTATTTCTAAGTGCCCACTTAGACAGATATGGAAATACTGGCATGGGAAGATTAGACATCTTTTCTAAGTTCTTTCAGGAAAATAACCATAGGTTCAAACCAGCTTGGGTGTCTGATTAGACAGGGCAGCTTGGTTTTCAGAAAGTTCTATTCTCTTTCTGTGATATTATTAAACATCATTTAGGTATCTTATTTATGTTCTTATTTTAAAATGTTTTATTTTCTTCTTTGATCTTTGGAGGTGTCATAATTAATAGGGTGAAATCTAATATTGGATCATATCTACAGGTACATCAGAGTAATTGTTAAGAAATACAATAGTGTCAGATTTTGCAGGCTAATTCATCTTTGTTTTAGTGATGTAAAATAAACAGTTGGAGAAGAAAACAAAAATATATTATTTTCTAATGTGGGAAGGTGCAGGACTTTCACAAGTGATTATTATTTTGACTGGTTTTACACAAGGGATACAACATGTGATTAGTTTTTTCTATTTTCTTATTGTTTGGTGGTTTTTAAGGTAAAGCTGTTTTCATTGTTTGATTTCAGGTCCAGAGTGAAAGACAAAAAGATGCACATCCTTACTTGCTAGGTTCAGCTCTGGAGATCATGTTGCTGAAGGAGAACCAAAGAGGGTCATAATTTGCAAACGGTCTCAAATCACTCCTTAACTACACATTCCTTCATCTGGGTTTCATTCACAACTTCTTTTACCCCAAACATATTTACCGTTTTGGAGGCTGAATCTTGTTAAATTGCACCATTGGTAGCTCCTCCACATGCAGAAACCATACCTGATCTAGAGTACAGAAACCACAAAGTCTAAATTGAAAAACATCCCTTTCCTCCCACTTTAAGTGCTGGACAATCCTGTTCACTGGCCGAGGAAGAGAGGGATTATTAGCCTTTGAAGGAAGTAGCCTAAGAAACCATGGCCCTACAGTCTGAGAGCAGACAGACATTTGCTGGCTGTGTTGAATTTTTATCTACAATTTGCATGAGGCTTTGTCTGTTTAGGAGCAATAGTAAGGGAGACACTTCTGAATCCAGATCTTTACAATAACACCTCCCATCACTTTCATCCATCTCAGTATCTGTGGGTTCTTTCTTTTCTATAATCAAGTACAACTTGTAGAATAATAATTATTACCTCACGAGATAGATATGAAGCTTAATTAAATAAAGGCTGATTATCAGAAACTTGGAGCATGTGCAGAGCCTGTTTGCTATAGCTTTTCTATTGCTAAAGCTTTTTTGCAGATCAAGCCTGGGCTGTACAAGAAATGATATGAATCATCTGTGTCAAAAGAAATATGACTCATTCAAGGCAGAGCCATCCAAGACCACAAACAAGACATTATTTTGATAATGAGAGATTTATAGAGGAGACACAGAGAGAAGGATCTCCTGATTCTTTTAACCCAGCCCCTCTTCTAGGCCCCTACACAATCTCCTTAAAAATGTAATAATCCTCACTTGAACATCTTGACTGAGGAGGACTAGCCAGCAATTCATACAAGATAGAAAGCAGATGAGCCTCCGTCATTTTTACACCTAAACTGAAACCAGACTTCATCAAGTTCCTCTGTTCTTTTACTGCTGGTTGCAAGCTGAGACTGGAAGTGGAAATGCCACAGCATCCCAAAGATGGGCAGCATTTGTGATGGGATGAGAAGCAGATGTTGAAGAAATCTCTGAAGAGATAATCTTCTCACAGAAATTTCAAGGTTTTTTGCACAATTCAAGGCCAAGACTTCAAGAAACAGGTGTACACAGCCTTCACTCCAAAAGAGCTCTGTTTAAAATATCTTTTGTGGCACATCCAACAACTCTAGAAATATCCTGGAGCATCTCACAGGGATAAGGACCAACATGTGAGTTGCTAACCTGAATCATCAGTGTACCTTGATTTTAACTGCCCAACTGAAGATAAGTTAAACCCAGTCTAGTGAAGGCACCTTGCCCACATCAGAGGCTTGAAACAATGTGATCTTTAAGCTCCCTTCAAACTCAAAGCCCCATTCCACCTGGCCTTGAACACCCTCAGGGATGGGAATGTGCCTCAAGCTAAGAACAGACTGAAATCAATCCGTCTCCGGTCTCATTGTCTTTCTTTGGTTGTTGGGTCAAAATTCTCACTACATTTTAATTTCCATGGAACTTAATTGACTTATTGGCACCGAGTTGTGAAGTTAACTACACTGAAGATTGTTCAGCTTCTGTGGTGAGATGACTTCAGTAACAATTGTGATTCAAACATGGTCAAATAGAGAAATCCATTGTATTGTCTCATTTTAAAAAATGGGGGCCATGGGTGGGATTCATCTTACCTGACTGTGTTTAAAGTCTTGATGACTTTAGTCATGCTAACAAACCTAAAGCTATAGTGGTTACTTGCAATTAAAATTGTAAGTTTCCCAACTAAGAAAAATAGACTCTTTCAGCAAGTCTTTCATCTCAGCTATGTTAAATGCATATTTTAGGTCTATTGATCTAAGAATTACCTGTCTTCCCTACTGCATACTAAGGGAATCCATAACAACCTCCCTAAATTTAGACTTTGAAACTATAAACACCTAAATTTCATCTGAAAATAGCACTGAGGCATAATTTAACACCTTAACTCTGACCAAAAACCTGGCTGCAAACATCTTCTGACAGGATATTTATAATAAGATATTTGTTCATGGAAAACTATTTTTTTAAAGAAAAAAATTAAGAATGAATGAGTTATATTGAAAGTTTTATGGATCTACAAGGAGCTAACACAACATAAAATTTTGACTCAAGGGTTTTTTAAGAGTGATCAAACCAAATGGGTATTAAGTGAGGATGCTGTAAACACATTCATAAAATATTATTTCTTTCTACGTGTGCATTATCTTTATGGTTGCCATATACCTAAGTATTAGTATTTTTGCCTTGAATTCTTGCATAATCTCAGAGTGCTTTATAGTGATTGATTGATTGATTGATTAAATATAGCTCAAACTCATTCTCTTGGATAGAAAACCACTTGGTGGGTTCCCTAAAGTATGGAGTCCCTTATGGTTGGTGAAGAAGTGGAGGGAGAAAGGAAATCTTTTTGCCTCTTGCTTTGCCCCCAGAAAGACACTTTGGTAGTGCACCACAGGGCTCAGGCTACAGTTTTTCATCCCAACCCTTTTGACCTGTGAATATCTGAAACTGCTGGTGGAAGGGTTCGTGAAATGAAGAGCAGCTTCACACTCCACCACATACATTGTTTTGAAATAAATAGGTGCTCCATTCTCATTTATTAAAGCCAAAAGGGATTTGAAAACAAATTTCATTTCCTAAACAACTGGAGATTTTTCAGTAGATTTGAGGTATTTCTATGTCCGAGGGACGTGTGAAGTTCATCTCTCTGACGCCTATTAAAGGTGTTAAGCACTTGGACCAAGCCAGTCTTCCAGTTTCTGTGTATGGATTCAATACCAAAGTAGAAGCCTCCAGACAGTGCTTCACTCCATCCTAAAGCAGGTTGCTTGTTGATTAAACAGAACTAGGAGTCTAATCTATACACAACCAGCATGAAGAGAGCTTAATCCATTCAAAAACAATCAGCTACTGCTATAATGCAAGTCTTACCCAAATTAAATCAGGCTCTTTTAGTACCAAATCAACCAGACCACTTGTTTCAAGCCCAAATAAACATCTCCAGTAACAACCAAAACCAAATGTGAGAATTACCAACATAAACGATGAAAAAATAAATCCCTGTATTCTAAGGCTGTTTGGCTTAAATCAAACAACCAGCTAACCTTTGAACCAGCACTGGGAAGTTTCCATTCCAATGAGAGATTTAGGAATCCATGCCAACAACCTACACTCCATCCCCGGTTGGCAGGAGGTTGGCAGGGATACAAAAAAACATGTTAACAATGCTGCTTTTTTTCTATATATACAGTAAACCTTATGTGTATCAACACACTTGTTTAAACAGCTTTTTGAATCTGACTCACAATCTTCATGAATACATAAAAAGTTCCAGATGTTAAAATGTCCCAGGACGTGCATTTTAACCAACTTTGTTCTGCATTTGTAGCCTGACATGCAAAGAGGGCATATTGATTAGAATTACTGGCATACTTACTGCTTCAGCTTTTCTGCTTCCTACTGAGTGGTATTTGCCATGGAATGACTTGTCTTTGTGCTATTTATTCCTAGCACGCTGCTCTTGGGATCCTGGATGCTTTGGAAATTCCCTTTTCAGAAGCAGCTGGAGAGTTGAAAAGGGAAGAAAGAAAAAAGAAGGGGGAAAAGCAGTCTGAGACTTCACAGGTGCAGTAAGGGTGAGGTTGAGAGGAGGAAGAGAAGAGGGTGAGGAGAAAATGTGTTTTCCCCTCTCTGCCTTTACAGGAACTGACCAGACAATGCCCATGTCTGTGCTGAGCTCAGCTCACCATTGGCATGTCCACTGGCACCTTGCACTGGCGCTAAGTCACTGTTTACTTTAACTCTTACCCATTATTAAATTTAAGACATGGAATGCCCTGTGGCCATTTGCTTTCATTAACAGTGAGTGTGTGCGCAGCCAGACAATCCAGGACCTAGGAGGAACACACTGCAAATATTACAGCTTCAGCAAGTACCCAATAGAAGTGAGGTATCCTGGATTATTTGAATGAGAATTATCATAAAGGCTTAGTGGAGCTTAAAATCAGATTTTGTGATTCTTTCTGACCTTGCTTCCATTGATATCATACCAATGCCACATTTCTGATTTTGGTTTAGCTACTTCTGAACATGAATAAATAAAGTTTAGCGGGATATTTTTGAAGTGTCCTAATTATTCTGTTATTAAAAAGGATGAAACACTTAGCTCAAGGTCTGTAAAGGGTTGATGGAGCCTGTGCTCCTCTGTACTTGGAGTGACATCTTAGAATCTTATCCAGCTCATTTATTGCAAACATCCAAAAGAGGCACCACAGAGTGCAGCAGGTACTCACTTGATGGAGTAACCCAAATGATGACATTTCAGCTCCCTGATGAGTCAACTGGCACCATCAGGACTGACAAAGAGCTCTCCAGGGACTATGTGCATGTTTTGCTCAGTGGCTTTTCAGTTAACAGTGCATACATGATGGCAGGAGCAAGAGTCTTCCATCCCAGCACACAAGCCAGCTGCAAAGCAATTTTGCCTCTTTTTCCCCTGGTCCCATAAAATTTGCATTCCTCCCTGAAGAACAGCCTGTGCCTCATGTTAGGAATGAAGAATAAGTCCCTATTTCCCTCAGTTTTCTCCTTTGCCCCAGATCTCCTGGTGCAGAATAGATTTTGATCTGGAAGATGCCTTCTGGGCAAAGCAAACCATGTGTTCTTCAGGACCATGATGTTTTAGCTGAACTCACTCTGGCAGAGTCAGGAACAGCCTGCGCAAGCCTGGTTTAGACTCCTGACACCATGGATCAGGCACAACAGCAGCTGACTCAGCAGAGACACACAGCCCCAGCTACAAATCAAGGATAAATGAGAGGTGGGCAAGTGGGAAGATCTTCACGAACTTGGCTACAGCTGTGAGTGCAGGGTCAGGGGTGGGACAAAATAACCTACATCTGTCCTCTCAACTTCAACTTTTTGGCTTACTGATTAAAATTAAATATAAGTGGGAGCTGGCACCCTCTCTTCTCCAGTGACAGTGTTGGCTACTTCCCATAGCAGGATATTTAATATTTCAAGAGCCACAGGCACCTGTATGCTGAAAACAACACTGAGGTGCCTTTACCTCTAACTGAAACCCACTTCCCTTTATCCCTGAGTGACATTTTATGTATTTGCTTGATTTCATCTGGCAGTGCCAAAACACAGGGAGTAGGATTTAGGTGTTATCCAAGTGGTGGGAATGTGGCCTTCTGCTCCAAGATTTTGCCTAATAGTGGCAGCAAAAGGAGAGATGATGGAGAATGCTGTAGCAACATCAATAATGCTTAAAAGCTTCAGGTATGCCCAAGCCTGAACAGGTTGGGTATGCCTTTGGCATCTTAATATTTAGATTAGCAATTTAAAGTAGTGAATCTCAAACACTGCAGATATTTATTCAGATTGGAGGCATTCACCACAGGAAGAGTGAATTCACCTCACCCAGCTTTAACCATCAGAAAGTCAGACATTCATCTGCACTGTTTCCTCAGTTCCTGTTACAGCCAGTGGAGAGACACAAACCTCCAGAAATGGCCTAATCCATCCCACTGTAAGTGAGATGAGCTGCTCTCTGGAGGATCCTGTCTGCTTCCATTGACTACTGAGAGATGATCAACAGCTCAGGCAACCAGCTTGGATTTGGAAGCTGCCATTTAGACATGTGACATTCCATGAGACTCATCTCCCCCCACCAGATATTCAGGATTCCTTTAAAAATCTCATCATGAGTGTTGTTGCAGTAACAAATACTGCTTTTTCATATTTATGCTTCCCAGAAGCAAGTTTTGGTTTTGAGTGCATCTCTTTTTCTCCAGCAATGATTCACTGTCATTCTCCTCTTCCCCTGTTTAAACACACATGTATGTGCATATATATGCATATACACACTACAAAGATGAATTAACTGTATTTCATGTGTAATGCAACATGCATCCCTTTTATGGCATTTGATTACATATGAACAGGGAATTCTGACAAAGTCTCCAAATTTCTGCACTGAATTCCAGGCATGAAATACTTTTTGTATTAGCTATTCATGGACTCATGGAATGGTTTTATTTGGAAGGGTCATTAAAGCTCATCCAGTTCTAAGTCCCCTGCCATGAGCAGCAATACCTTCCACTTGTACAGGTTGCTCAGACCACGGCAAACTGCTGGAAATAAAAGCCTTAATGAATTATTATTAATTGTATATGCTTGAGAGTTATTTTTAAACCACCTTTCCCCAGGTGCTGTAGTTGGTTTCTTCTGGGATACTTAAGTCATATAAAATTTTGAACCACTCTCATCTCTTCTTCCAAACTAAAGTCAGCTGAAGCTTTTAAAGTTCACACCTAAAATTAACTTCTTGTCTGTTGAGTCTTATAAATGTTCTAATCTATAGCTTGTGCTTCTGACCTATGGACAGTGGCTGTCAGGTGCACAATTAAAATAATCAGCTTTTATCCTCATTTGAAACCAGAAAGAAAAACAAACAAAACCGAAGCAACAATAAAGACAAAACAAAACAAAAAACCCAAGGACAAAAAAAAGGAAGAAAATACATACACACTCTGTTTATAATATCAGATGGAGGTTTTTTGGTGGTTTTTTTTGGTTTTTTTTAAGAAAAATAAATTACCAGATAAATAGCTTACTTGGATACTAAACAGATTAGCCTTTCATGCCATTTAAAGGGAGAAAACTACTTTGTAACAGGAAAATTATTTTTATATCTCCTATCTCACCTGGTGCATTTCCCTTCCATTCTACTGATAATCCCAACATACTTTTTATTAAGAGCAATTCCAGACCCCATTATTGTTCCAAGTTCTGACATTCACATAGGAAATGAAAAACTGCCCTAACCTTCCTTCCTGCTCATAAAGTCCTGGAAGAGGTGGATAAGACCACAGAATCTTTTGACTTAGGGTAGAGGGTTTTTTTCTGTATTTGCATAAATCCCCCAGGCAGGCAGGAAGAGACAATATTTCAAACCCAATCCCAAATATTTCATTTGGAGCGGTTATCTCATAATTACAGAGCTGCAGCCAATTAGCAAAAATAGAAACTTGTGGAATAATTCTGTGCTGTTAGAGATGGAGGAAGGGATGGAGCTTTTGAGCTTTAATATGTAGTATATGCAGATCTACACTCCTGGACAAAACCAGGCAGTCCCACAGAGTGACCAATGATTCCTTTGCCTGGGGGATCAGGTACACACACCCTGGACACATTGATCCAAACACCTTTTCCTTGTGGAGAAGTTTTCTGTTGTGAGACAACTGCTGCTGCCATGGTGATTTAATAAAACAAAGAGATGTTTTCCAAGGCACTGGCTTTATTTGCCCACCAAAAATGCACTGAGAATTTGGAGAGAATATGATTGTCCTTGGCAGGGAATTAGCATCCACATGCAGAACTTCCCTGGATAATTGTGGGGGTAAAAAAGCCTTTCTTTAATATCACCTGACCCTCATAATCTGCAACAACAAGAACCCCCAGTTTGTGAGGTGAAGATGGAGCTCTGGGTATCTGCAGTTCCTGCTGAGAAACTTCCTTTGAAAACCCCTCAAACTCCTCACTCCTGCACCAGCAGATAGGATTTGGTGATTCAAGGTTATTCCTGCCTCATATCTCATTGTTGAAGGTTTCCAACCCACTAATTTGCTGCTCTGCCACGTGCTACTTCTGTTTCTAGGCCACAGTGTTGTACAGGTGAGTACTGGAGGCCATGGTGAGGAGGGGTGGAGGCAGAACTTTTCCATCTTCATGATATATTTATCATTTATGAATCAGATATGTCCTGTGGTAACTCTCCATATAAACAAACCTTGGGAGTTCAACTTGATAATCCTTGTGAGTCCCTTCCAACTCAGGATATTCTAATATTCCAACCTCTGCAGCATTTTTTCCAAGTGAAAATTTGGGTATGTTTTACCTCGCCCTAAGATCAGACCCTGTCCCTGAGTATAACAATCGCAGGGTTCCTTGTGATTAATGGACTTTTGGCCAAACAAAAGTGTAAGGGATTATCTCATACAGTCTAAAATGTCCCCTCACCACTTCCCAGGCTCAGGAATGAGTCTCAAAGCTTGGCTTTGTCTACAGTAGGTTACAGGCAGAGCTGCCACAAGCACAGGATGTTTCCTGTTCTCTGTGCCATACAAACAGCTCCACTGCAAACCTCTTGTCCAAACAACTTATAAGGTCTCTGGGGAGAACCTAGAGCCCCTTCCAGTGCCTAAAGGGGCTCCAAGAGAGCTGGAGAGGAACTGCAGACAAGAGATGGAGGGACAGGACAAGGGGGGATGGCTTCCCACTGCCAGAGGGCAGAGTTAGATAAAATATAGGGAGAAATTCTTCCCTGTGAGGGGGGTGAGGCCCTGGCACAGGGTGCCCAGAGAAGCTGTGGCTGCCCCTGGATCCCTGGAAGTGTCCAAGGCCAAGTTGGGTGGGGCTTGCAGCAACCTGGGATATTGGAAATTGTCCTTGCTCATGGCAGGAGGGAGGAATGAGATCAGATTTAAGGTCTCTTCCAAATCAAACCATCCTATGATGCCGTGGCTGATGACTTGAAGTGACTTTCCTAAATCACATACATGCGAGCACGTGGATCCCAGCTTTGCACAGAGATTTTATGTAAAAGGATGAGCAAATTTACCCTCCTGTATCAGCTCAAGGCCAGCTGAAATGAGCAATCCAAATTCTCAACTGTTTCTGCATGAGATCCCTGATGCAGAAGTGCCATGTCACACTGCTGGCAGTCAATCACTTCATGTCTCAGTCCCCTTGAAATAAGATGGATCTCTGGATGTAGTTGGATAAGAGGTAGGGAAAACCTGCAGTTTCTTGGATACTGCACAGTGTAGGACTAAGGAGGTTTATTCCTGAAATGGGTAAAGATGCTGAAGGTCATGCCCAGTAAAAATATGTCAAAGCTGGGAGGATAAAGTGCTCCTGCCCATCAGCTTTCCTCAACTGCAGGAAGCCCACCTGTGGGAGTTTCCAGCCCCGTCTACACTGATGGTGTTTCTGCCTACTAATAAATTGGCCCTGTGTGGTTATCATCAGATTTTGAATTGGATACTTCCAAAATTTGCTTTTTTCCCCATATATGTACTACAAGGAAAGTTATTCACACAGGGCTAATAAAATCACATCCTTAAAGGAGATCCTGTGTTACATTGGTTCTAGCTTATCTCAAAAGAAATATTCTGTGTTTGGCACTAAAAGGCCAAAAATGTGTATCAACTACTTTACAGTGGACAGCGCTGAAAAAATTAAGGCCAGGCCCTTTTCCTACTGAATCAATTGTAATTTTGCTCCTGATTGACATAAAAGCTGAATTAGACTTCATAACTACTTCCCTGAGTACTTTAATAGCCAACCCTGTGTCTTTATAATGCCTGTATTTATATGGCTTATTCATTTAACTACATCCTTTCCCCTTCATTTATGTTACAAATAAACAGAAATTGTTGAGCTGATGCCTAGAAAAAAAAAAAAGTAAATATTTTCTACAGTAACAACTAAAAAATAGGATTCTCCTCTGGCCCTGCATTTATTAAGGATAAATTGGGTCCAGTAATTTTTATTACACTCATTATAAAACAGACCACACACTAGTTTCTTTTAGAAATGTTTAATCAGGGTTTTAAAATTATTAGCATGGTTCCTAGGACCTGTAGTACCTTGGGATGTACAGAGGGTATCTACTGAAGGGTCTCACCCTTTCCACTCCTGCTTTGTTCCAAAAAAATGCATTTACTGGTGTGATTGCAAAGAGGTGGATATGGAAGCATTGTGTGCTGCAGCCTGACACCAGAAGGTGTGATATTGTCTATTTTTGCATCAAAGTCACCCAAATGAAGAATAATCTGCCCCATATGGATACTGATATGACTCGATTGTGCCATTTGGGCCAGATGCCAAGGAAGTGGGGTCTGATAGCTCCAAGCTGTCTGCTGTGGAGGATGGACTCATAACTCCTTATGTTACAAATATTTGAGTTTCCCACTGTTTGAATCTTTTTTTTTTCATTCTTTTTCTGAGGTCCAGGAAGGCTCACCGGAATGGACAAAACCTGGCATATTTTTCTTCTTTCTTGTGAAGCTTTTCTGATGTTCCTCCCACATCTTCAAGCAAAATGAGAGTTGGCTAAATGCCACCCTGCTTAAAAAAAAAATAGAATGTGAAAGCAAATAAAAAAATGAAGCATATAAAAGAAAAAAGAGGGTAGAGCAATGAAAACCGGGAAAATTAAGATCTAGAATAACATAATTAACAAAGTGAGAAGATTCAGAAGTTACTAGAACAGTCTGTAATTTTTCCACATTTAATTTTAAGTTGGTAGAAAGAAAGAACGAGGAATCAAGACAGAAAGGCCAAGTAATCTTTACAGCTGACCTTACTGGTGCTTTTCCTCAAATCCAGGTCACACTTCAACTCTTCCCTGTGCACTGCATCATGTCATTCTGCTAGCTGGCAGAGCAATGAGTGAGTTGATGTTTAAAAGCAAACCAAAAAGGTGTTGCTCTGCACAAATGCTAAATGTTGTTGTTGCCGCGTGAAAGCAGCTGCTCCATGGATCTCACAAGGTGAGAAGGGAGCCTGGTGTGCCTCTGGCTGTAGTTGGATAAGAGGACGCAGCCAGGCCAGGCTGAAGTCACACACAGACTGTTGTGTAGGTGCCTCAGGACCCTGCCAAAACAAGGTCTATAAATGCAATATATGGTTTCAAACCATGGATCGTGGCCAGCCCATGGAAAACTTGCTCACGTTTCAGCCTGCAGGTTAACCAGGGAGATTTGAGAGAAGGAGGGACTCCTGTCCCCATTTCTGGTGGGGCTGCCAGAAGCTCCTGCTGCACTTTACACCCCCAGAGACCATGGGGAAAGGAAAAAACACCTCACAAATTTTCAGCTGGTGAGTGCATCAGCAAAGCCTCTCCCTCTCTCGCTGCCACCATTCACACCCAGAGTTACATTCTCTAAAAACCTTTCACGCGGCCTGAGAAAGGCCTGGCCAGTTCCTCTCTTTTCCCCATAATAAGAAAGAGCAGAAGAAACTTTGCAGTTTATGGACGCAATAATCTCATTAAAGCTTCACCATGGCTTCCAGAAGTTTTAATAAACCAGCTGGCTAATCACAATAATCTCCCTCCCCCCCTCCACTTTATGGAAAGATCCTGCGGTCAGGAAATATAAAACTCTCAACACATTGACCACAGCAAGGATTACAGCCTCATGCAGTGACACTTTTCCAACTGGAGATCTTGTGTGCTGCACAAACCTCAAACAACCTCATAAACAAGTTTGAAGCAGACCTAAAGCCAGGCTTGCCAAGGAGAACATCAAGAGTGATTCTGTTAATGAGGTCTGGCTGGAGCTGAAACACCTCTCCTAAGTGTGTTATTTTTAATCAAGTCATTTCCAACAGGAACCTTTATGGGACTGTGCACTGATTCATTCCTTAAAATTCACACTTGAAGGCCCCAGTCTTGGGCCACTGATGTCACCAAAGGCTGTGGCAGTGGTGGGTGGGTGTTGAAGCAGACACCGCTCTCAGTGACTCAACACCCACAGCCCAGACCTGAATCCACGTCCTCAGACTCTCATACCTCAGAGAAGGCTCAGAACATAATCCAAGGGCTTGCCTCTACAGCAGAAAAGAACCTTAATCACAAACCAGAGGATTACCAAAGGGATGGAGCACTTTTATGGAGACAGGCTGGGAGAGCTGGAGTTGTTCAGCCTGGAGAAGACTTTGGGATGACTTTATTGCAGCCTCCCAGTATTGAACAGGGCTTATAAGAGAGGGAGAGAGACTTTTCACATGGGCAGACAGTGACAGGACAAGGGGGAATGGATTTAAAACCATTATCTCTCCTAAAAGATGAGAAGTGATGTCACTTCCAGTCCAAACCATGATGTCTCCTAAAAGATGAGAGATGGTGTCACTTCCAGTCCATAACCACTTCTATCCAAAGTGTACCTGAACAAAGAGTTGTTTTTTTTCCCAGAAAAAAAGGAGATTTAGGGTTAGTGTCCTGCTCCACTTGAAAGATTTCAGGCCCCTGACTCCCAATAAAGCCCCTTAAACCACCAGGCTGCTTTAGGAAAAAAGAATCTCACCCCCTCATGCTGCAATTGAGTGACTGTGAAACCAGGAGAGAGAAAACAGAGTCTGATTTCCCTTTGGACAGCTACTGTGCCCCCCCAGACCTGTCTTTTTATTACAAAGTGGCAAGTGTTGAATGTGGAGGCCACATCCAAAGACTCTCTGCTGCTGGCCGACATTGTGGACATTGTGGACATTGTGTGCTCCTCCTGTGGCAGCAGAGCAACACCGAGCTCCTGCAATAGTGTCAGAACAAAGTGTGACTCTAAAGATGCTGGGAAACTTGATCTCATGTCTAACCTATCAGGCCTCAAAAGCTGAATCCTCCTAGGTCAAACAAGTCAAATCCCCTTGCACAGAAAAGCACAGCACAGCGAAGGAGAAAATTCTGCAGTGGTGACAAGACTGCTAGGGAAGTGCAATTTTTTGTCTGAAGACCTCAAAATTCTTCTCAGCATAAATTAAGCAACAAAAATCATCTTTTTGCCACTTATGTCTGCCTAATTTAGCAACTTATCAGATACAGCCTCTTAGTTCATTGAGGGCATCACTAAGCAGAAATGGCAATTCATAATATCTTCTTTGAGTCCTCTGGGTGTCTGCAAAGTCCACTGAGAAACAAAGATGTAGAAATTATGCTCTTCCAGCCAATTTAGGTACTCAGGTCAGGGTGACACAAGGCACCCACTGGAAGTTCTTTGTATCTATTTAGAGGGAACCTCTGCAGCATTTACAGGGGTCTCCTTATAGTCAAGTAAAATCAATAGAGATTCATTTCAGTGTTTAGCTGAAGGACTTAGCCTTAGAATATGGCTCTCTATCCCCATTTATGAACATTAAAAATGAGGGTTAAAGCAGCTGCTCAGGTGGAGGTGAGAAAATACAGCATTTTTTTCCTCATTCCCATGCCATGTCTCTCACTCAGCCACATTGTTTCTCTAAAGGTTTTTTACTCCTGGAAATTTACTATTTCTGGATAATGGTTCCCAAGTAGTTGCTTAATTAAAGCCCCCATGTAACCTGTTTGATTCCAGAATTCTGGAATAGCTATTCTGGTAAATTCTGAAGTGTCAAGAAGCCCTAAGGCATGAGAAGAGAAGTGCGTGCCTGTCTCAATGAGAAGCTGTTAAAAGGAAGGTGAAAATAATAGGAAACTTTCATATATTGGTAAAAGCCAAAGAGTGTGTGGCTGGTAACATCACTTTAAATCATTCTGGCACACAAACAACTGGAGCTGCACAACTAGTTTGGAGGGGAAAAGGAGGATTGAATTAATGCACCTTTTTTTTGATTCACACATGGTCTTCAAGGTTGCAGTTTAGTCATTATCTGAATTAACACTCCAAATAATTTCTTGGAGGCATCTCAGTCTCAGGTCTACGAGCTGTTGATTGTATGTGTTTGATACATGAAAATCAAGCTGTGCTAATTCGTTTTGATTTTACATATAGTTTATGATGTGTTAGCTCTTTGCCTTGATTGGATTAATGCAGCTCTAAGAAACACATGTTACACACACAAAAAAAAGTGTTTTCAAGTACCTCTGACAAAAATATCCTCTAACAGTTGTTGGAAATTCCTTCTTTGTGCAAATTTTCCTGCAGTAATTTACAGGTTAAACTGTACATTAAGAAAAAAAAAAGGGAAAAAAGGGGAAAAAATACATAGAGTATTTTATTTGAGCAAGGTTTTTCAGACTAGCCCAGAACTGCTCACTGTTGGGTTCATTAATCACATCCACTAGTTTTGTAGCCCTTGTTTCTGGCACTGAGAGTCCTCTGCTCACACACCAGCTCCATCACAGACACACACACACACACACTGACCTTCAGCTTCAATCATGCCCTCCTGCCTGCACTAACATGAACTCACTCAGACACTTTCACATTGGCTTACGTGCCCAACTCCTGGCACTCACATCCACTTATGTCCAGAGTGTTACACCCACACTTAATTACAATCACACCCTCACACTCCCCATCCAGTTACACCACCAGGGCTGCCCACCTCCCCCCACAGTCAATTATCATCAGATGTGATTAAACCTGCAGCTCTGCACCTATAATCCTCCACTGGCATTCACATCCACTTATGCTCAACAGCCCTCCCTGGGATGCGCTTCTGCTCATCACATCCAGGCACACATGGAAACACCAGGTTTCTTCTTTCATTCTGACAGTGGAGTGGTTTTTTTTTTTTTTTTAGTTTTCCTTTCAGTGGCACAAAGAACACCCGCTTCCTACTGAGGAACAAAAAGACTTGCTGCTCTGTACACTGTTGCCCTCTCAGAAAATCACCTTGAATCCCTATTTTATACTCCTGAAGAATGTATGAAGTGGTGGTTTTTATTTTAGTTTCTAGCAGGACTTTAAATCAAGGCACCATTATGGAAAACGCTGCGTACTTGAAACAAAAGGCAGTACCAGCACTGTAAATTTAGGCTGTATCTTTCATCTGAGGAGGGTGATGGAGTTTCTTATGGAGGAATATAGTCACCTCCTCAATCCCCTGTTACATCATGGGAATGTTGCAAAAGCAAATTCCTGATGTTCCCTGACAAAGGGAACCTTGTGGGCAAGAATCCACCAAGCAGCCTGCAGGGACCTGAGGTGTCCATACAAATAATCCCCTCTGCATGGCTGCATGGCCTTCCTGAGCAGCTGGTGATGAGCAGGTAAAATCTTTCTTCTCCGAAATTCAGCAAAAGTGTTTTTCAGTGATCGCAGACCCAGAGGTGTCCAAGGCCAGGTTGGATGGGGATCCCAGTAACGTGGTCTGGTGGAGCATTCCCTGCCCATGGCAAAGGAGTTGGAACAACATAGCCTTCAAGGACACTTCCAACCCAAACCATTCCATGATTCCTTGCCTCTATGACCTCTCTCTTAAGCTTATCATGTCTTCATGAAGACAAGACTCACCTCAGAGGTGTGTGAAGCCCCCACAAATGTTAACAGGAAATCTGGGAGGCAATGGGACTGGTTTCACCAGGTGCATTCAATTCCAGGAACACTAACCACAGCCATGAATATTGATAAAAGATCAGTAAGAAAAAAGGATAGAAGAAAATGTTTTGTTCAGACACTTGAGAGGCGTAAAGAGAGAAGGCTTATCTGTACCAACCCATGTGCACCCGCATGCACAGACATCACGTTATTTTTTTCAGTATTTAAAACCCACAGTCAGTCTGAACCAGACTTAAGAGGAAGCTCTGAGAATCTGAGGTTATTTCTAAAGGAGGTTTTGATTTAGAAAGATAAGGAAAAGCTCTGACTAAGAAGCCAAATTTCCAAATGTATGTTTCTGACATACACAGAGACTTGGACTGGAGTTTTTTTTAATCAGGGCAAGATCTCAACAAAATTCATTCCTAGAAGTAGTGGCAGGTGGTGGGAGAAAGAAAAAAGAAGAACAAGAAAAGAAAAATAGCATAACAAAAACCATCCAAACCTAAAAAACCCTGCAGGACGAGACAGAGTCTATGGATAAGTGCCTGACACCACAATAGGATACACATGGACTGCTCAAAAATGCCTTTGCAGGAAGCCAGGCCACAAATAAAACAAGACATGTGTGTGAGGTTGAATTGGCCACTTTTTATTAAATAAACAATTGATCCACATCAAGTAACTCTAAATCATTTAGGAGGTCTTTGTTGATCCTGACCAGAACTAACATGTGCAGATAACCTGCACTTGGCACTGTGATTATCATTCCCTGCACATCTACCACCCATCAGAAATCCCAATTCTGTGTTCCAGAGAACACAGAGATGCAAACCACAGAGGGGGGACATACCTGTGTCAGTGTCACAGGGATGGCACCTCCATCCCACACCCACCACTGTGTGCTCTGCCCAACACTCCATGCAGGGACTAAAATACCACGACTGCTCCTGACATAATTCTTGGCCAGCCCAACAGAAGGAGGTTATAAAAATATGGAGGGTTAAATGCATCCTGCCATGTCCTCATGGAAAGATTAAAAGCCAGATTTTTGCCACAACCTAATAACTTTGAAGATATAACAGAAATTGTAATGCAAAATAGAAAAATTAGAAATTATTTCACCACAGCATTGTCATAATCAACAAAGATCACAAAAACAAGACAGAATATTTTGACCAAACACCTTGCAAAGCTCTTGTGTTTGAAGAGGGTGAGATTCAGGTTTGGCTGCTGTCAATACTCCAGGTTCACTCCTGTGTTTATTGTGGCTTCAGATAAGTTGTCTTTCTGCAATGTTCTTGTATGACTTGTATAAGTCACAGGTGTTTTAATCAACATTTTCCCAAGCTGCTGTTTGCTGCTTGTTCTTTATTCTTTTTCAGGACCTCATCTTTTAACCACCATCATTTTAAAGCCATGCTAAGTGACACCACTCCATAGTCACCACTCTCACACATTCTGCAGAAATGGAAGGATTTTGGAAAATCCAATCCGGTTGTAACTGAGATAACACCTGGGAGCTTCTGCCATACTTAGGGCAAGGTTAAGGTCAAGTGGCAAAGATCTGGGTTCCAAAGAATGAAAAGCTTTATGGTGACAGTAAGGATTACAATTCAATCATTTGCTGGGAACATGAAAAAAAATTAAATTTTCACTCTCTAGGAAGTGCATTCTGCTTTTCAGCTGATGATCCATCACTGCCTATTTTGATTTTTTCATCAAAATATGAAAAATGCCTTCAGAGTAGAATTTTTTCTGGAGGCTTGATCCTCAAAGACTAGACCCAGCCCTGAGGGTCCTTCAGGATCTCAGCAGAGTTTCTGTGACACCACTGGCATCCCAGTGCTCAGTTAACTTTCTCTTGAGAGAGTTTTTTGTGGATTTACACCCAAAATTATCCATGTCTGATGTTTTGTAGTGGGCTCATTTCCTATGGAGTAAAGGAAAGGAGAAAAATCATGCAGCACAACATATGCCATTATTAAAACAAAAACTATTATCAGGATAGAGCAGGGAGAGCAACTTTGCAATAAAGATCCCAATCCACATTTTGGGTTCACACCTCTCAAACAGCTTGTGGGAAAAACAGTAACAACGACAACAATAAACACAGGAGCAACAAAAATGTGGAATCCCAATGCCTGTGCCCACAGTGAGAATAAAAAATGCAAAGCCTGGGCCACCTCGCCTTTAATTTCCTAACTGCTGTTTTGTAAGGCTGTGTCATGCTTCTCAGTTCAAACACGCTTTGGCTCTTTATTATTCATGGGCCTTTTTCTCAGTCAGTGGTGTTGAATAATAAAACAGCCCAGGATCAAATGGGCCAATTCTCCCACGCCTGACACCAACTGCTACTGTTCGCTGGGCTCTGCCAAGCGTTGCCTCTGATAATGAGTGGGATTTGGTTAAACAGTAAATTAATGAATAATGAAATATCCAGGTTGATCAGTTAGAGAGCACGCTTGCTTTGCCCCCGGCCAAGTGCTCGGGGCAGAAATTACTCTCAAACGGCACTTGCCTGTGTGCTGGGCTGGATAACTATTTTACAGCCTATTGCTTGACAGGATGTTGGGGAAGGGGGCGAGGGGAAGGGGGGAAGTCGGGGAAGCAGAGCGGGCAGAGCAATCTCCTTATCACCCCCCGCATGGAGGGGAGAAGGGGCCGCTTTGGGGTTGTGCAGACCCCCCCTAGAAAGGGGGAAAGGGTTGCAGGATTGTGGGAGGTGGTGATGAGGGGATAAGGATCCCTCTCAGGTCTTCCTCCCACTTCTCCTGGCTTTTTTATTATTATATCTGTGGTGGCATCACCGTCATCATCATCATCATCATCATCATTATTTATTATTATTATTATTTCCTAGTCAGAATTACCGATTATCACTGGGGTTAGCCCAGATTTCGCTCCTTCCCCATCACTGTTTAATTCTCGCTCTCCAGCAGCCCTGTCCGAGCGCGTTTCAGAGCGGGGCCATCCCTCCCGGCAGGGCTTGGAGCCCAGACTGCAGAAGGAGCCTCCCGGAGTGGTTTTGGGCAAATCAAAGAGCCTGCGAAAGGCTCTGCCTGCACGGGATGGGGCACAGAAACAGAGAGATGGGAAAAGCAAGTGCGGAAAGGAGGAAACAACCCTGAACCCTTCATTTTAATAACCCCGTACCCTTCATTTTCTGCATGGGAAGAAATAAGTAGCTGGGAAGTATTTCCCGCAGGTCAGTAACACAAGCATGTATACGTGCACAAACGCACAGGAATGATTTTTACTGCTGGAGAAGGGGAAAAAGCCCTCCTTGATTGGCACACGCGGGACTGTACCCCAGCCCAGAGTGTTTATTTGGGGTGCTGGTATTGCTCCACATCAGCGAGAAAACCACTATAATTATCACCTTTTATCCAGACAGGACACTCTCTGTAAACAACTTGCCTTTTTTTTTTTTTTTTTTTTTTAATGGTTATTCTTTCCAAACTTTCCAAACAAGCAGAAACTTCTAAGCCAGCGCAAGGAGGGTGAGGAAAAACTGTATATACATACTAAAATAAAAGAAGGGAGTAGAAAACCCATCTCTTTCCAGGTCGGGGCTTAGCTACTTTCGCTCATGTCACTCCTAAGTTAAAGTTTAGAGAAACCTGTGAAGCGTAAGGGGAAGGAGATCCCGGCTCTGCCTCGGCCATCGCCCCCGTCCTCCCCCGGCAGCTGCCGGGTGCAAGGAAAAGCCTCCAGGCTCCGGCTGCGATGGCAAAATCCCGGGAAATCGGGATTGGAGGGGTTTAACCACAGCCTCCTCAGTCTCTCCGTCTCTATTCATCGGCGTTGTGTGAGTGCAGGGATGAACAGGCGGCTCTGGGGCAGGTTAGAGCCCGTGTTTACTTCATTTCTCGCATTCACCCTCTCATCTTGATAGCAAAATCCAGAACTTTTCGTTTTCAAGTATTTTGCTGCGTTCCCTCCCGCTCTCCAATTTAAAAAGCATTTTTTACTCTGGACTATTTCCGTGAAAACCATTTACCAAAAAAAATGTTTTCTAGTCCCGTTTGCATTTCTTCTATCACCACCCCCCGCCGTCTCCCCATCATTAGCAGTTACTATTCTGTGATTTTCTATACAGAGCTGGAATCAGGCTCCCTTTTTACCAGCCAAAGCAGGTTCCACTCTGCACTGGAATAAAGCGGAGTTTAGGGGTGTCCGGGGCTAATCTCACCCCAAGTCATTGGTCACAGCTTTTTGAGAAAACTGCAGCTTTCGGTTAAGTTGCTGGGAGTTTCACAGGAGAAAAAAATCCTGCCAAGTGATTCTTTATGCACGAAGATGAACTATTGTCAGTGCTGATTTCATGAGGCAAAAAATCTTCCCTTGTACTTCGACGGATCTTTACAAGGAAAATAAATGCTCACATGTATTTTAATTCACATTAGTGTTTTAAACCAGTAAAACTATCGATATAATTGCAATTATAGAGAATATTCTTAGTAAATCTCGACGTGCACTGACTTATCACCTGGAAGGAGCCAGAGGTTTTTTTTTTAAAGGAAGTGTTCCTCTGGACCTGAGGAAAGCATCCTCCTCTCACGCTGTCAGGCGATGCACGAGATTTCACTGTGTACTTAACAGGACTAAAAATGACCCCCGCAGCATTTCCCCACGCTGGGGAACCGTGCAGGTCCAGTGTTTGCCTTTGTATTAAAAAACACTTTGCAAATGTTAGATTTGGTTGGTTTGGGAGTTATTTTGGTTGGGGAATTTTTTATACGTTTGCTCCATTCGGAGCCAGAGGGGGTAAAAAGATTCTGAAAATTCAGGTGAGAAATAAATGCGCAAACACACACACACTTAAAAAACCAATAATGTTGTTTGGAGGAGGCTCCAAGTAATTGCGGTCATTTCGTAGTTGCGTGAGGTTCTGGGTTTATTTTCTTATTCATATAAAGCGGAGAGTATAGAGACACTCTTAACTCGTAAACCCCCGGAGATTTATCCCTCCCTGCCCCAGGAAGCGTTCGTGGGCAGAGGGGGGATTTTGCTGGAAGGGTGATGGGGGCAGCCCCTCGCCCGCTGGGACACCGGGATTTGCGGAGAGCAGCAGAGCCCGGCCCTGAGGCAGAGCTCCGGGCACGACCGGCCCCGTGCACCGGCTGGACTCTCCCGCAAGGGTTT
>CM077465.1:7057004-7150059 GCA_039654755.1 Calcarius lapponicus | reverse complement strand
AGTGGCGGAAGGAAGTGGCGGAAGGAAGTGGCGGAAGGAAGTGGAGGAAGGAAGTGGCGGAAGGAAGGATGGAAGGAAGGAAGTGGCGGAAGGAAGGAAGGAAGGAAGGAAGGAAGTGGCGGAAGGAAGGAAGTGGCGGAAGGAAGGGGAGGAAGGAAGTGGGGAAGGAAGGAAGTGGCGGAAGGAAGGAAGTGGCGGAAGGAAGGAAGGAAGGAAGGAAGGAAGGAAGGAGGAAGGAAGGAAGGGAGGAAGGAAGGAAGGAAGGAAGGAAGGAAGGAAGGAAGGAAGGGAAGGAAGGAAGGAAGGAAGGAAGGAAGGAAGGAAGGAAGGAAGGAAGGAAGGAAGGAAGGAAGGAAGGAAGGAAGGAAGGAAGGAAGGAAGGAAGGAAGGAAGGAAGGAAGGAAGGAAGGAAGGAAGGAAGGAAGGAAGGAAGAAAGAAAGAAAGAAAGAAAAGAAAGGAAAGAAAGAAAGAAAGAAAGAAAGAAAGAAAGAAGAAAGAAGAAGAAAGAAAGAAAGAAAGAAAGAAAGAAAGAAAAGAAAGAAAAAGAAAGAAAGAAAGAAAGAAAGAAAGAAAGAAAGAGAAGAAAGAAAGAAAGAAAGAAAGAAAGAAAGAAAGAAAAGAGCAATCTGATCTTGTCTTGTTGAAGATTTCTGGGAAAATGTAATGGAGATCAGCAGGAGTACTCCTGCTTTCCTGACACCACTTTTCCAGGAGCTCAGGGTTTCAGTGTCCGAGCTGGCTGCACGGCCCGGGAGGAGGCAGGACACGGCACTGGCCTCCCGAAGCAGCGAACTGCACTTTGTTATAAACAGACACATCGCTGTGCTTTGAATTTGCAACCTTGACACAGTGGCCGGGAGCCTGGGAAACTCGGGGTGAGCCCTTCCTCGTTTCGTCGGGTCCCGTTTTAGAGGGAGCCCTAGGTTTCTACAAGCGGGGGCTTCTGCTGAGCTACAGGAGAGCTTTTCCCGGCTCATTTGTTTTTGTTTTGGTTGGTTTTTTTGGTTTGTTTTCTTTTTTCTTTTTTTTTTTTTTTTAATAAACCCCTTTTTACATAACTGTTGCACAGTTACTGAACAACAGAGAAACTTCCTGATCACCCCCCCCCTCCCTCCAAACAACCTCCCCCCAGACTCAGCTGGGAACGGCGAGAGCTGTTTTGGAAGGTTTCATGCAAAACATGTGCTCTACTAAAAATAATACCATCGGTGCGTTTAAAACAAAAGCAAACAAAACAAACTAAGAAAGCGTGGCATGCAGCCTGGCTTTAGGGAATCGGCTCCAGCGCCGCTGGCATTCCCAGCCCACCGGCATCCTCACCCCCGCACCTGCCCGCAGCTGGGACTGAGGAGGGAGCTCTGGGGCGCTCCCCGCCCTGCCGAGTCCAGGTGGAAATTAGGAAAGGGGAAGCAGGGGGGACTCCCTTTGCTCTCTCTGCCCCACCTCGTTTCCCCCGCGCTCGGACCCCGGGCGCTGCTGTCCCCGTCCCCCCCTCCGCCCGCCCGCCCGCCTCCTCCATCCCGGGCCCCCACGAACTTGCTCCGGGCGGTTTTGCCATCACACCACGGAGAGAAAGTAGGTCACGGCTGAGTCCAAGCCCTGGCTGAAGCCGAGGCAGCCGAGCCTCGAAAGCTTTCCCCATAGAACACACTTTGGGGTCGTCGTTTGCAATGTTGTTTGGTTTTGGTTTGTTTGTTTTATTTTTTTTTATTATGATGAAGATGATGATTTATTTTGGACACCGTGGGCGATCAGCTGAGCCGGCTCCTGTGGTCCAAGCTGGAAGGAGAGGGAGAAGGGAGGTAGTTTGGGAGATGGAGGTGGGGATGGATTTCATTTTTGCTATTCCCCCATCCCCTCCGAGAGAAATATTAAGTTGCAAAAACCGATCCACCGACTGTCAGGGCTCCTGCACCTTTCCGCCTGCCCTCTCCAACCACCGACCGCTCTCTCTAAAACCAACAGATAAACCCCAACCCAGACGAGCCTTCAGACCGGGTATTTGGCTGAAATAGTTCACCGCAGTAAAAGAGAGGCTTTAAACCCGTTTTCCACCCTCAGGGCTCCGTTCGAGCACACGTGTGTGTTTGTTTTCAGGGTGACTGTGCGGAGGGTTAAATTGACAGTCCTTTCCAGGAAAAAGAAAAAGAAGAAAAAAAAAAAAAAAAGGTGTTTTCTATAAGACCAGTCAAAAAACAGGTCAATTTTAAAAAACCTGAGGGCCTAATCTGCTCCCCCTCCTCCTTTTCCCAGCCGCAGGGAAAACCCAGAGTCACTCCGGAGTGGCTCCGGGTTCGCCTGGGGATCCGGATCTCCCCTCAGCTCTGCGGCGATTACAAACCTAAATAAATCCGATTTGGGAACGGAGACGAAAGGAAAGGGGGAAGGGGGAGAAAGAAGTTTTCGTTTGAATATTTCCTTCTGCTAATTGCCTGGCGCTGCAAAATGTGGACCCAAAGGTAGAAAATAAACCTGCATTGTGAATACGAACGTCACTCCCGATCTCTCAATATATAAATATACACCTATTTACAGACATCCAGGAATGCATAAGCGAAATGTACAGTTACAATGACATAGCGGTGGGAGGGGAAAAAAAAGTTTGCTGAGCTGCAGGCTTACATAAAATTTTCTTTTAATGACTTATACTTTAGAAAAAGGTCTACTCCGAATTCAGCTGGTTAAAGCAAAATGAAACAAAAGCTCACGTTAACATGACATGAGGTTTATTATAGGTCGGCTAAGAGTGAAGAGGTAAGAGAGGGGAAAAAATATGGACACTTTTGAGTCAGACAGAAATAAAATACCAACATTTCTGAGAAGCAATATTTATTGTCATTTTTTTTTTTGCCTTTTCTTTTTTTTTTTTTTTTTTTTTTTTTAATGTAGAGACATGTCCTGAATTTCCCCAAAGCCTAGATTGGGAAAATAAAGACTTCTTGGCATTATAAGTAAATCCGTCTGCAGAATCGAAGCAGCACCAACATTCAAAAAAACTGAAGAGGAAAATACAACAAAACACAACAATCTCTTTTTTTTTATTCTTATTCTTATTATTTATGTAAATCAGGTCATCACTGGACAAGAAACCAATTTCTACCCATTACCATAACAGCTTGTCTATAAAGAACAGAAAAGATTCAGATAGGATACTATCTAGTCAAGCGGGATTTTTTTTTTGTTGGTTTTATTTTTTTCTTTCTTTTTTGTTTGTTTTTTTTTTTTTATACTTTTCATTTTTAAATTCCCCCACCCATTCACAGAGGTATAGAGTCACAGATAAATAACCCAAAAACTACTTGCTCGCCATATTTACACATTCCCGTTAAATTAAGCATAAATAAATATATACAAACTCAATACTGAATGCCTCTCCGCATTTCTTCTCAGAAGAGTCAATAAACTGATATTTCTCACTGCATGGTCAGATTTTTCAAGAAGAGGAGGTGAAAGGGATCATTTGGGGCATAAAAGGAGAATTTTTATTATTTTTTTTTCTTTCATCTTTCCAGTTTCTCAATCGCTTTTTCATAGCTTTGTGTTTGTTTTGGGGGTTTGTTCCTTTTATTTTTTTTTTTTTTTTTTTTTTTTTGCCTTTATTTCTTGCTGGCACACAGTGTTTCGTCTCTCTCAAAATGTTCAGAGCGTTTGCCAGTGTGTTTGGGGATGTTTTCTTTTACTTTTTTTTCCCCTTTGTATAAGAAAAATATACTATTTGTAAAAAGCCTACGGTCTCTCACACAGGGAAGCTGGAGGGGAGGGGGAGGTTGTCTGGGTCGATCTGGTAAACGCTTACGGCAGCTGAAACAAGCACCAAATTCTCCGAGGAAATGTATTAAAACAGAGCCCCGACAGGTCTGTGTGATAAACCGGTCAGAAAAAGAGGAGCAAGAGAAGGGAAATAAGCCCTTAGGGCACAGCTAAAGGTCTTAAAACCATCCTTCCCCCGCTCCCTCCCAGCCCAAATAGCAAATTTGGGGATTTGGGGAGAGATTGGTCTGGGGTGCAAAGGGACTTTAAACAGCTTCTCACGGAGAATTTCTATTAGGTGGGACAAGACACAACCCGATTTTTTAAAGAAACCATCGGGTTGTAAAAGGATTCCCATGAAATTGGCTTCTTGTTTCCATCACATCTTGTGTGAATAACAACCAGGGAAAAAAAAAAGAGAGAGCATACGAAAGTAAAAATCTTTCCAAAGGCAAATAAAGAATTGGTATTAAAAAATAAAAAAAAAAAAAAAAAAAGTGAGACTAAGAATGAAATAAAATTTACAGCAACCCACCTGTTTGGTTTGAAAACAAACTTTTCATGGTCTCTCCTCAAACTTTTCCCTTGAGTTACAAAGCAAAGCTGCCTTGTTAATCCTCCTGTTTATTGATTCATGATCCCGAGGAAACCAAATCTTTTAATAACTCAATTATCAGATAAAAGTCTGAGGTGCCCCGCCAACAGAAGCAGTCGGGCTGGGAAAGTGGAGGGGAGCAGGAAAACACCTTCCAGAGGGAGGCTGAGTTTAATTTTGGGGGGGACCTCTGTACTCAGCACTGAGAGGAGCCACCAAGAAGCAATGCACAATTCCCTCTGGGACCAGCACTAGGCTGGAGGGAAGGACAGAGGGATGTGCTCCTCTCCTGCTCCCTGCCTGATTGCATTAAGTCGCAAACCTCACAAATTTTGTCTCCACACTTTGGGGAGCAAGTGGGGGGAGGGCATCCCACTGCAATCAGTGGGAATTTGGATTTATTTTTTCCTGAGCACTGCAGTTTGTCTCCTCCAGCTAGAAGGCACAAGGACAGACTGAAACTCTTCCCTCAACCTGCTCAAGGTGTAGGGCATGGTCCAGGTGACCAAACCTGTGTCTAGGGAAGATTTCAGCAGCAGCAGCAGCAGGATCAGGCCCTCACACATGTTAGTCATTCCCCAACAAGTTCCAAGGGTTCCCTCTCCCCATTAACCCACAGTGGTGGTGGGACACTGTCCTCTGCAGAAAGGAGAATTCCCTACATTTCCCCAAAGCCAAGGAAAGGCCATCCCCAACATGGCCCCAAAGCCTTCAGCTGGAAGCTCTGGGGCAGCAGGGGGCAGGTTTCCCATGGCCCTGCACATGCAGCTGGGGATGTGGAAGACTGAGAGCTAATTTGGGGTCTCCCCACACCCAAAAGCCCCACTGGGCTGGGTGATGCTGAGGGGCTGAACCCACAGGCTCCTCACGAATCCTGTTTGCAGGGGGAAGGCAAGGCAACATCCAACACTTGGTGCTCTGCTCCAATAAACAGGACATTCCCATCAGCAGAGAAGGGAACTGTGCTTCTAGGCGGGGCCATTTGTTCCTCCCCAGATTCCCTCCTTCCCTGCCCCTTGCATCACTGCTGGGCCATGCCCTACACTGGAGCCTGGATTGTCCTTCCCCAGAAGCCTGATGAATTTTGGGGTGGTTGGCAAGAGGTAAGATTTGGAGGACTGGAGGTTGCCTGGATGTTGTTTTTAAGTCTGAGAATCCCTGACCTGCTGGTGGGGGCACCCATGGTTTGACTACCACACCTCCTCTGGTGTCATCCACAGGGATGTGACCAATCCCTGCCACAACCAGACCCACTGGCAGGGACAGTGGGGTCTAAGACTGCCTCCAACTCATCCTAACAATCCATGGAGAAGGCTGCCTGCCTCAGTTTCCCCATTTTCTCACAGGAGAGCCCCCAGTGCCCCAGAAGAACCAAAGGTACATAAGCAGCTCAGGAGGGGCTGGATGATCCCTGGATTTCTATTGCCACTTGTGCCCAAATCACAAGCAGAGAACAAGAGCTGAGACCTGCCTGCAAGAAGATTTGAAAAGCAGAGCAAGCCCTCAGCTGTAACCATGTCTCAGAGAGCCAAGGGCACTAAAGGGGACAAGAGGATCGTTTGCTTTTTGTTTTTGAGAACATTTCATCAAAGGATGCTGAAAACATTGCAGAATTATTTCTCCCACACTATCCACTTTGGAAGGTATCTCAAAATGAAAGGAAGGTTAAGGTTTCTCTCTCTCTCTCTGTTTTGAGTTCAGGTGTGCCTGCTTGGGAAGGTGGGACAGAGTCCTGCAGCTTTCACAGGGATCCTAGGGGGAGGCCTGACCCCACTGGAATTTTGCCAGAGATTCCAGGAGATTTACCCACACCCAGTTCTGACATAAGTAAAAAGATGTGTTAGTGCACGAGCCCTACCCCACTGAGAAACACATGCAATTACCCAACATGGCAGAATGCAAACAGAAATTCATACCCTTACACTTCAGCATTATTTTTACCAGGGAAGACAGAGGAAATGTATGTTGAAAAAAAAGAAAAAGAGAGAGGAAAGAAATAAGACTTCCCCTTCACCCCCACCACCCCCAAAATCATATGCATAAGACATCCTGTCAGACACCAAACCACCAAGAAAAACATTGGAGTTAAGAAGTTTTTGCCCCCCTCACCACACTGACTTGTTCCAAAGCAAGAGTCACAAGACATTTTTTTTTTTAAAAAAGCTTTCTAAGAGAAACAGATTTCCTCAGACTGAGCTCAGAAATCAGGATATTCCCTGGCAAGCCCTCCCCACTCCCATCACGAGGAGCCAGCTCACATGGCAACTCTTTCCTCCCTGGGTACAAAACCCTAGTGCCAAGCAAGTGCCGTAACATTTCAACACAGCTCTTATTCTCTTTGCAACAGTACACCTCGATTTCAACTTATATTTTTTATCTTGTTCAAATTATTCCCTTTGAGCTTCTTTAAAGAAGTGCACCTACAGAATTCAGTAACAACATGGCTTTGATTTGAAAAAAGCAAAAAAAGCAAAAAATAAAAAAGTATCAGAATATCAGAATTGTGGATTTTTTTTCTCTGTACCTGATATATTGTGTAGGGATCTCTAGTCCTCTTTGAAGAAGCTCATAAGCCAAGCGGGGCAAAGCTTTAGGAAACAGAAGAAAATAAAATAGTGCATACTCCTGAGAAAGAATTACATACTCATATCACTCCATTTTTTTGTTGTTGTTAACAGTTCTTTAAAAATGGGGGAAGAGCTCTCTCACACACACTAGTCAAGGAAATTAAAGACTGAAACATTGGCATAGTTTGGAATATAAAACTCCCTAGAGAAAAAGAGGAGATCTCAGAAAACTAAGAAATCAGATAGCGCTGACATTGTACCAGACCTTACTTCCAAAATTTTTTGCAACCCATTATAGACAAAGCATTTTACCATCAAAGACAGAATTACTAAATTACAAAGGTATGTTTGCATGCATTAATATGCGTGGCTACGCACACATATTTTCTATATATATATATATATATGTATATATCCACATATATACATATATACCCACAAACATACACGGGATCCCCGCACCCCGCTGGGGAGCCGGGTGTGCACATCCACAGATGCACACACAGAGGCACACACACACGCACCCCAGACACACCTGTAAACGCTGCCAATCTAAACAGAGAGTCTGTCTAGACCAGGAAAAATACACACAAAACAGTCCTTAAAAAACAGAGCTGGCAGATTCAGCTGAGCCACGGCAACCCCGAACGTCCCTTCTGGTGGCACCTAAAGTTAAGTTCACGCTGCTGTGAAGGCAGCTGGTGTTGATGGCTTGGTGAGGGGGTCTGGGAGCTCCCCTCCTTTCCTAGTCTAGACAGAACCAGGGTGGTGAGATGAGGTGGGAAGAGCTGAGGGGGATGAGGCCATGGGGTTGCTCAGAAAGGAACACTCTGGAAGATTGTTTTAGCCTAGGTGGAGACAGGATGTTGCTCAAAACAAGAAAAGAATAAAATAAAAAAAAGAAAAATGATAGCAAGACAGACCATGCAGCTCAAGAAATCAAAGCACTGACACCAAAAATGTTTCTCCGATTTCTTCCAATAAGTTATTCATTTCTTTTTTTTATTATTATTATTAATTATTATTATATTCCCCTCCCCCCCAATCATTATTTAAAAAATGTGAAAGAACAGAAGTGGGGAAAAAAAATCCTGGTGGTTGTCTTCACATGTTCCTGGCAAGAGACTCTGAACCACTGGTCTTGCGCCATTGTGCTCCTCTGATCTTAAATTATTGTCTTTCTTTTATTATTATTATTTTTATTTTATTATTATTATTAATATTATTTTGTCCTACCTAATAGAATTCTTCCAAAGGCCCAATCCAGTATTTTTAAAGCTAAAATTAAGATGGTTTTGTTTTAAAAGATTATCTGTCTCTCTTCTCCTTTTATTTATTTAATTTTTTTTCTCTTTTCCTTTCTTTCATTCTAATTTTTTTTCCTCTCTCTCTTTCTCTCTCTCTCTCTCTCTCTCTCTCTCTCTCTCATTTTCTGTGTTTCTCTTCCTTGTCTCCAGTTTTTACTACCTGGTCCTTCGCCAGATGTGTGCCTGTTAGCAGTGTTGTTGTTCAAGAACATCTTGTCCATGCCTTTGAGAGCTTCAGTCAGGTAGTTTTGGAGGGCCGTGAGGGCAGCGCAGATAGCGGGGGCCCCAAAGCCGTGGGTGATGAGGCTGAAGTGAGTCAAGCAGCTCTGAATGCCCGGTTCCAAAATGGGGGGTGGGCCGGCTGTTCCCAATGGGCGTTCTGTCCTGGGCCAGGAGATCTGTAAATTCTTTACAAAGTTGCCTGCAGGGAAGAGAGAAAGGCAAAGAGAGGGAGAGAAGAGATGTTGTTAGGCTCATCCACAAATTCTCTGTGAAAAACCAGGGGGCAGGTTCAGGCTAAAATTGATCCCAAGCCATGGGATGGGTTCTTTTTGCCACCATCCTTTCCCCAGGGGTTCTTGGGGACCAGCCAGGGCAAGCCAGCAGCTCCCTGCTCAGAATGATGCTCTTCAGGGGGTAACACCAGTTCTGGAGATTAAAATCTCTCCAGCAGCCACAGGGGTGGTTCTGGAGCACTGTGAAAACCCAGCCCTGCCTGGTGTCTTCAGAAACATCCAGGCTGAAAGAGAAATGTGCCCTGGATCTGCCTGGATCTGCCAAGCCCCCATTCTCCTGGAGGCCTGACCCTGGCTCAAGGCAGCTCCCAGGAACACTCTTCCTGAAGGAAAGCACAGCCATACGCTGAGAGAGAGCTATTGGGAGCCACAGGGACCTGGTGCAGGGAAGGGCTAAAAACGGAGACTCTGAGGACTGCTCAGGCTGGGCCACCTTACTGAGAAAAATCAGGATTTTGGGACTCCATGCTGGCTTATTCATGGCATGAGAAGCCAAGCAAGCATTTCCCATTTTATTCTGGGGGCATGACACCCCAATTACCACATCAGAGTTGACATCTGGCTCTTGGTGGCTTGTCTGCACCTTTGAAAAAATCGGATTTGATTTTTCTAATGAATTCATACACAAACATTTTATTTTAAATTACTCTGGTCCAAAAGACCTTCAAGTCAACAGGTGCCTGGGCAATTGCAGAAACCCTGGAGGCTGGTAGGCTTCCCCACAGGAATAATTTCTTTAAGGATACCCAAAGGAATCTTTTTTTTTTTTTTTTTTTTTTTTTTTAAGACAGGTGCTTACCCAGGGACTGGAGATAAAAAAGACCAGAATTAAAAGAAAAAAAAAAAAAAAAGGAAACCTTAAAAAAAGACATTCAGATCTCATCCTCTGAAATTCTCTGGAAATTCCCAGTGGGTTAAAGGTTTCAGAGGGTGAGAAAGATAAAGGTCTACTTCTATGTGTATTATCCATTAAGAAAGTGCAAGAGAGGAAACTTTGAATTTGGAGAACCAAACAGTAATGAGTCCAACATTTTACATCTTCAAAGAGCAAAGCAGGGTCTGCGAGCAATTAAAGTTCTGGGACATTAATATCTTCTGACCCTGCGGAAAAGGGCAATCAAATTCCAATCACGTCTAAGAAACATCTGGACAAATTTGAGCAAATGATTTTTCAACCCTCCATATATTTCTTTAAATTACACTGTCATCGGAGGCAAGGCACGTCCCAGAGCATGAAATAAAATGAGAGCTGTTTGGGCTGGGATTTTCCTTTATATATATTATATTTTTTTTTTTTTTTTTTTTTTTTTTTTTTTTGCCCCTTTTCATTCCTGACAGACAAAGATGTGTGAACACTCAGCACCCACTGCCGAGTACCCGAGCAAACCATGAAGCAGCCTGGGAGGCACAGCCTGGTGTAAATCATCACATACAGCACACCCGCCGCGAGGAAGTCCCAAGGGACAGAAATGGGTTGGGAGGGGGGCAAATCGAGAATCTTTAGCAGTGCATTTTGGTGGGCTTTTTTTTTTTTTTTTTTTTTAATTATTGTTATTAAATCGTATGGGAAAGGCGTTGCAATTTGGTAGCAGACAGACAGGTGTGTGTGAGCAGCAGCAGGGACAGAGAAACACATTGTGAAAGCAAATTATAAATTTTTGGTCCACTTTACATAAAAATTCTTTAACTGGGGATGGCTTGGAAGTGATGTGCAACAGCTGGGGGAGCAACCCCTATAATCTCTGCAGGGGCAGGATCGGTTGCCAGGATCCCCATTGCAAAGCGGTGCAGAGGGTCCTTTGGGCGATTTGAGCATCCCTCCTCCCAGCGGGGCTATTGGAATTTCGAGCCTGGAAATTCCGTCTGCTTTTCCAAAGGGGCTCAGAGGAAGAGTTTGAGGCCAGGGAGGATTTTCCCCGAGAAGAGCAGAAGGACAAGAGCGTAACTTGGCACTCACTTTGTAGCAAGCAGCATGTTTTTCCTGGAGTGGAGGTCGCTGGGGTCCGTGTGCTGTCTGTTCAGGTACTCAGAAACAGCTTTGGCTGGGAACTCCGTTTCACAGATGTACCCAAAATCCCGAGCTAAATGAACGGCCTCACCTGGAGGGAACGAGAGGGGAATTTGCCACCTCCGGGCCCCGCCGGCCCCCGGGCTGGGCTGGCTCGGAGCCCCGGGACACCGGGCGGAACCCACGGCTCCCCTGGGGACACCAGCTCCTCTGAGCCGTGTTTGGAAACTTCTCATCGCCCCTTCCACCTCAGGGACAGGCCTCCAGTTGCGTGTTTTCCCCCCACCAGCCCTACTTTGGGGACAGAAGTCGATGGGACAGATTTTGAGCGGATGGAGATTTGTCTTTGCACTCGTGTGGATCTGTACCCATCAGAACGGAGGGAAGAGCTCACACACACATCCACCACACACACACACACACAAAACTTTAAAATTAACTGGACAAAGAAAAATGCAAGAGGAAAGCTGCCCAAATCCTAAAAAACTAAGGACTCAAACTTCTCTAAAGAGCAGAGAAACATCCCTGTTTCAATACATCAGATCGTTGTCCAAAATTTTACAGATGTGGATATATTATTAAAATTAATGCTAATTCTTCGTGGGACGTTACAGACACAATTTATTCATACACAGGGCACTTACATCATTATCACAGTTATCACCACATCTGCAAAATTACGGAGATAACTGCATCTAGCCCCATAGCAATTTAAAAAATCTGCATTTTTAACTGACCATCATGCAACAAGAACTCTTGTCTGCCTGGTAGAAAGATAACAGCTAATGGCAACTTTTTCTGTGAACAAAATTATTATCATTCAAACTCTAATTCTAATTCACTTTCCCTGCCTGCCTGGTTTCAGGTTTCTTGCCTACAGAGGTTTGTGTCATCCAACTCCTACTGATGTACTTCATGCCACAAGAAGAAGGACAGTAGCTGCAGAATGGAGAAAAAAAGGAGGGGGGAAAAAAAACCCTCAGACTCTAGAGGGATTCCACCAGATTATAGCTCAGCCCCTCTAGAATAAAGCGTTAAAACCCTTTAAAGCATCGCCCGAGGGGCGAGGGGGAAGATTTCCAGCAAGCAGGTATGTCTAATAACTCCAGGACCGCGTTATTTTTTAACCATCAGGAGCTGCTTTCCAGCGTCATCTCCTGCTCTCCAATGGCGCTCGCTAATCATCAAAACCGCTTAATGAAGGCGAGGGCACCGGCAGAGCCTGGAGCGGGGGTTCCCGAGCCGGGCACGGCCCCTCCCGGGCAGCCTTGGGGCACCGCGGGCCGGGAGCGACCGGAGCGCTCCTGTTCCTGGCCAGCTCTGCTAAACCTGGCTGCTGGCAGGAAGGACGAAAAAAAAAAAAAATAAAATAAATTTAAAAAAGAAAAGAAAAAAAGGAGATAAGACTCCATCAGGTGCAGCTTCTTCCAAAAGGAGGGAACTCTCTGGAGGCAAACTGTTGATTTGTAAAGGAATCAGGGGAGAGGAGGGGAATGTACACCTTGCTGCACACTTGACACAGATTTTAGCATCGCTGCACGAAACCCCACCGGGCTTTTGAAGCTCACACCAGCTGCGGGGAGGGGCTGGGTGCTGCCTGCACACGCACCGTGGGGCTGAAGCTGCGCTAACAGGGCGCTCAGGGGCACCCGAAAAGCTTCACACCTTCCATAGCTACGCCTGTAACCCACCCTGAGCCCGGCACTCGCGGTGGAGGAGGAGCTCCCACCCCTCTTTTTGCGAGCCTTCCTCCAGCTCTGCAAGCGGCGAGGTCTTGTCGCTCACATAACTCAATCAAAAGAGTGGGAAAGTTAATATCCTAGCACAAATATTTGTGCTCGCTTTATACGCAGAAGAGATAAGTGGATTATTTATACGCCTCTCGGTGTGTGTGTGTGTGTAATGCAGATACATATAATTCATAATTGCACCCATATTATTCCTGTTAGGTTTTTTTTGGATGAAGTCCAACTTCTCTTAGCATAAACAACGCACATAACCCTAAACTTATTAGTGGCTCTAAGTTTTCCTTGTCGATGCAGTAACAACAAATCAAAGAAACACGCTGGCCACCAAAAGGACATTAGTTGAGTTGAAACTTCATTCTGCCCTTCCCTCTCTCCTTCCTAAGGAGTAGCTGGTCTCTTTGTTCAGCTACAGCCACCTTAAGGGAAACCGAGCTCTGCTACTCTTAAATTCTCTGCTTTCTTACCAAAAAAGGGGGACAAAAGTAATTTTGCATTATTTTTCCTCACTGAGCATCTTGTAGTGGCCATAAATCAGCTCAGGAAGAGCGAACTATCAGGAGGATGGAGATCTGGAGTCGGAGATCACAGAATGGAAATTAATAGGATGAGGAGTGGGATTGCCCTGCGCACAAATGCACACGCACATATCCACACGTACACACACAGACACACTCCCTCACTCTTGCCACCGGGAGGAATCGGTGATCCTCCAGCCAGCGACTTCATTTTTGGGAATGGGATCCTTAACCCTGACGGCGTCCCTCCCAACCCACCCTGATTTTCACCTCTGCAAGGTTTTCCCACCTGATCCCAAAAGTTGGTGGTTTTGTTGATTTTTGGGGTTTTTTTTCTGTTTGCTTGTTTGTTTTGGTTTTATGGTTTTGTTTGGTTTGGGGGTCTGTTTTGTTTTTCTCTGGGTTTCTTTGGTTGTTTTTTTGTTGTTGTTGTTGTTTTTGGGTTTTTTTTTTGTGTGATTTTTTTTTTTTTTTTTTTTTTTTTTTGGTGAATATCAGACAGGAGCTCAGAGCAGGGGTGTGAAGGGACTTGGGACCCTCGGCTTACCTTCCACCAGGGACGTGAGTAAAGTGACATTTGCGGCCTTACGCCTGCCGGCTGGTAAATTCAAACCGATTTTTTCTAGCCTTTCTCGCAAAGATCTCCCCCCGTTTTTCGATTTGGCTCTAGAATTGCAAAGAAATTAACATCGTGATTAACCCCGCAGTGTTCCTGGAAGAAACGTTTAGTCTGTGCAGTCAGCGAAGCCTCGGAGGGTTTTCACTCCACGTTAAGGACTCTGGGGGTGTTGATTTCTGCTCGGGTTTGCTGGGATTTTCTTAATTTCACCCAAGGGGTAGAAGTGGGGATGAACCCAACTTTTGTCCCGATTTTATCCAGGGAAATCAAAGAACGCCAAACAGCAATAATTAACGGAAAGGTTCTGATCTAGAGAGCAAATGGGTATGATGCCAGCTTGTATTAAGATGTAGTAAAGGGATGGGCAGGAAGGTAGAGGAGGATTAAACCCTCTGTTATTCCAGGAAAGTGCCAGAATAAGTCGAGGGGATTAAAAAAAAAACCAAAATCTGAAAATTTCGAAGGGAGTGTGTGCGTGCCTGTGGGTAAATTGAAAAGGAGGGAAATATTTATAATTAAACTGTTTCCCTCCTGTGAGTGTGTTCTTGTGCGAGGAGGCGATGCTGAGAGGAAGAGCTCACCTGAGGCAGGGTGCGTTATAAAGAGGGAATGGATTGCCTGGGGGAAGATTGGAATATCTGTCGGAGGTTACTGATAAGGGCAATAAAAGGGTGAGTGAGAAATTCAGAGCTATTGTTCGAACGCCCATACATATGTAAACCCCCAGGGATGAAATCTTGCCACCTGCGAAGTTAGGGAGAGTTTTGGCACCTAAGAACAAAGTCTATCCCAATCGTCTCCTAATTCTGACTTAAAATTTGTTGAAGAATCAGAAGTCGCACTTAGAGAAAGGAAATCAAGAACTACAGAGAAGACAGACTGGCTTCCTACTATTTTATATCGAAGTAAATAGGGCTGGATGGCAGAACTGCAAGAGAGCAGCTTTCTACGTCTCATCTGCTCTGAACTAAAACCTTGTTTAAAATTTAGATTCAAGATAGGGACTGAAGTCAGCAGCAGCCAATAATTATGGCTTGGGCCAAGTCCAGAAATCTGCTGAAGTCCAATAATAATGCTTCTTTGCCTTGGTAATTATATTTTCTACAGAGCATCTCTCTGATGTTCTCCCTGCTCCATTTGTAGCTGTACAGAAGGAGCAGGCAGGTTTGCATCTGTAAGTAAAAATCTCTGCTGCTCTCCCTGGCAGCTGAACAATGATTACAGACATTCACATGGAACAGCAGCTATTTTAGGAGACCCCAATTCTCACGTGGATATTTTGGTCTGACCAGATGTAGCAGAACTTTCTCCTTCATCTCCAGATGAGGATCCAGAGCCTTTGACATCATCACAGATTTTTTTGCGGGGACAAGGGGGGAACCCCAAATATCCACTTAATTTTAAAGCACCTTAGAGCCAACGTATCCCAGTTGCTGCTATAGGAGTTTTCAAGATATTTCCTCCTCTAAGATTAGCAACTTTTAAACATGATCTGAAGTTTATTCATTGTCAGTTTGCGTGCATCTGTCCCTGTTTAAAAGTTACGATTTTTATTCCAGTCTGGTGTCTACCTCACACACAGATAATGAAATCTTGCACCCTCACAGCCTGAATGTGTGAACTGGTACCTCATATTGTAACCTCGTGGCTTCTCCCCTGTTGTGACTGGAGACAGAGCCTGAGCTCACCTTTCTTACAGACAAGCCGAGCTGAAAATTCACAGTCCCTCAGGCACTGCCAAGAAGAAAAAGCCCTTTTTCCCTGGTAGCCTTTCCAGCTAATGGCCTCAGAGCTTAAATTCTTGCTGCTTCTACATAAAAGCTCCATCTCCCACTTTTTATGATGGAGTGGCAACCAAACCTCAAGGTTATTCCTTGCTCCCCACTTTCCTCAGTGCCAACAATGCCAACTATTTTGAGGTCTTCATTAGGACATTAGTGGGTGATTTGCACAAATATTAAGCAGCAAAGGCCTCGAGACCAGCTGTGATCTGCAGCAACTTTCTCTGTGTGAAGCACAAAGTTTCTGACTTTCAGAGCTACCTGTTGGTGGCTTTTCTTTAGTCAGGTTCTTGCCTACCTCACAGTTTGCCTCACCACGTGTCATAATTGACATAATTGCCTGATCGTTACTGCCATACAGGGCAAACCTCGTGGGTTTATCTAGGAAATCCCTAGAAATACATCAGCTCCTGAAATACTTGCAGTTCAGCCTGAAACAATCCCATCAGGGCATTTTATTCTGTCTACTTTCTGAGAGAGAAGTGTGAGGAGGAGAAAAGATAGAAAGTGTGTGCAGGGACAAGGAGAAAATTTTTATGTCCCAGTTCCTTCATTTGTGGCAAAACAAGGCCAAATCTTTCTCTACCCTCCATATATTCATCCCAATGTTTGAACACAGCATATTTTTGCCTTATCGCCAGCATTACACAGACAGGCTCTGTCAGGAGGATCAATGCATATCTGAAATCGTCTGTGCTGTTGACCAAGGGTTTCTGGTGCATGCATGGAGGCCCAGACACATTCGCACATTTGCCCCAGCCTCTTACCTTCTAAGTACTCCTCCTAGGAGGGATGCGTTCAGACACTCTGGAGGGGAAAGGCGTCTCTGAACTTCCCCCACAGTTACTTTGTACTTTGAAGTTGAGCTAAGCAAAGACAAGCGGCCAGGTACAGAGCAAAACACCTCTCCGGTATTGACTGAAATTCCACCCAGGAAGCCATCTTTATTCATCATCAAAGAAGTAACAGATTTTTGGAGGAACCGGAACTGGAGAAAGAAAAGGGGAGGAGGGGAGAGAGAAACCATCACGCCATGAAGGAGCACAGGGTATAACCACAGTCTCTCTGACATGCACAGAACAGCAAAATGAAAGGGAGTTTTGAATCTCTGGCTACCTCCAGCAACCTAAAGGGTGCTGCTCCCCCAACCTCTAGGAAAGTGCTCCATGAATGATGGATGGAGAGAAGGGTGGTACAGTACAGCCTCTATGCAGGGTTTGATCATTGGGAAATAAAATACATATTGGCAAGCACCTGGCAACTTTCGGGTTTGAGCCTGTGTCTCACCCAGAGCCCCCCGATGCCTTTTGTACAACGGACAGCGCCTTTCTGGAGGGGAAAAAAAGAGGAAAATTTACTTTTTTTTGGCTAATGTTTCCGTTACTGCTAAGCTGAGCCAGGAATAAATTCACTACACAAAGGGAGTTGCTGTCTTAAATAAGTATCAAGGCTGGAGGATACAGCAATGAGAAGACAGCTCTGTTATTGCTTTGTGTTTTTATTAAGTCTGGTTTATGAAATAAAATGAGTCTTTTCCTTCAGAAAAATGAACACCGGGAAAAAAATATCTGGTCTAACCATGGTGCTCTCCATTCTGATCATATTGTGCTGTCCGTGAATTGGAAGGAACTCTCCTGCCCCTAAATAACACTGATTTAGTTACTGCAACACGTACTTAAAGGTAGTTACAGGGAAAAGTAAAAAGAGAATGATAGAGTGAAACTAAACAAAACAAAACCATGTTGTTCTCTCTAAGATAAAAATAAGTTTTTCTTTTCTCTGAGAAACCAGTGAGGCTATTTTAAGAGTAACCAAGGGATTAGAATGAACAAATTCCTATAATAGCAACCAGACACACTCAGAAATAAACAAAAAAAAATTGGTTTGAACTAAAACTGAGAGCAATTCCCCCGTGACGTGAATTTTGTTTACAAATGAACTTAAATAACTCGCTCATAATTGTGTGTAACTGTTATGATTTACAGCAGGTGCTCTAATCAATCACACAATCACTTTAATTTATAGGGAGCCTCGCTGCATTTTCCCAGTTGTTTCATTTCTGCAAGTAATTGATAACAAACCATACTTAAGGTATGTTTTATGCAGGAGCTAATAAGAGCTGACAGCTGCTACTGCAGCTTCATCTTGGATCCGCAGCAAGGCGAATTTCCTTATAGAAAATACAGGCTGAAATTGGGGCTTTCGCTGGTGGGAGAGCCCTGGCAGTCCAGCGGGCATGTTTCAGAGGAGAAGACTAATTGATTACACACCCTCTTCAAGCAGATACTGCTCCACAATCTCCCCTTTCCACTCAATCAATTGCAAAACCAATTCGGCAAATAATAAGGTTCTATTATGCACATATGCCAGCTATTTAGGTAGTTATAATACATGTCAGTTAAGTCATAAAAGCCCTGTTTATTTGCAACATATCTGGAGAATCAAACCATTAGGGTTGAGCGGATATTTAAGTCGTCTGGAGCTGCTAAACAATAAGATCGGGTATCCTAATATATTACCAAGTGCTAACTACTGGGCAATTGCCAATTTTATAACCTCAGTGCATGGAATAGACACAACCGTGTTTCACTGTTTTTATTGCAGATCATTTCCTACTGCCAGACCAGACCCCCACAATAAAAGCTCTATAACAGCTAAAAACCAAAAGGCATGTCGATTTTAGATATACATATTGCTTCGAATGCTTTGTATATAGTCTCCAGTATAAACAAATTATTTTGAGTGGCTTAACTTCAGGGAATCGGAAAGTGAAATGGATTCCTATTTCTCTATTATTTTTAGTTAGGCACTTTATGCAGCTCATAAAGGTGGCTTCAAATAGTTTGAGAATTGCTCAGAAATAGTTATAAAAGAGTTAGAGGCCCGCTCCTGCTTTCGTTGATATTATTAGGATTTTTTTACCATTGATTCTATGGGGAAAGACTTGTTTGTATATCAGAGGAAGTACCAGCAGACCAAAAAATTGTATTTGTATTTTCCTCCTCATTATACATAAAGATATCTCTTATTTCTTGAACAATGATCTGTCTGAGTGAAGCATCAGGTAGAAAAAATAGAAAATAAAAAAAAAAGTTGGATTAAAGCAGTGCCACCAGACAGATTTTCATGACTGGCATTTTTTTTCTTGGGACAAACACACGGGCTCTGTGGTTCTAGTACACCTTTACCGTAGCTATATTTAGTGACCAGTTTTTCAGGTCACTGTCCAGTGAACTGAGAAATTAAACAAGGGGCAGCAATTCCACGAACATCTGATCTTAGTCCAAACTCACTAAAGAGAGAAGGACCCGTGCAATGCTTAAATGTACCTCACCCCGCTCGCTTTGGCCTTTTGGAGCACTCATTACATTAGTTAACCTTTGAATTATGGATTTTCACGTGCTCGGTGGTTTTTTTTCCCCCCCTTTGCAAATTGCTTTTGGGAAGCAGGCTGGCTCCCTTCCCTGCTATGCTGAGAGCTCCTCAGCTTCTTTTCCTAGCAGTGTTTCCCTGAAAAGGACGGTATGAACAAACCCATCAGCTGGAGCCTGATAGCTCTGAACCCATCTGAGAGGCTTGCCAGGCGGTGTAAGCATATCTATTGCAATTTCATAGCTTCAGAGAGATCTATTCTATCTAGGCTCTATATCTTCTGTAAATTACCTAATGCTGCCTCAAAAAAAGTGTTTGCCATGGAATGAATTATCTCTATCTATATCATATCTGTGTGTTTATCATGGCTGGAGCTTTTCAGGCACAGCCCAGACATCAGCAGAGATAACAGAACGTGGAGCTTTTGCGGGTGAGGAGATCTCCACGTCCGTGCGTGCGGCTGCATGTGTCAAATCCCTGCGCCTATGTAAATAAACCCGAATGCAGAGTGTATTTTTAGCCAATGTCAACTTCCCCAGTTGGTCAGGGACTGCCACAACTGCTGAAATGACACAGAAAACAACACACACGTATCCACGCAGCGTCCCCACCGCTCCTGCTTTCACTTTATCCCATTTGGTTCTTGTCATCCCCAGCAGAAACTGTTCGATTTTCTTTCACTCCCAAACTCTACTTGCTGCGTGTGTGTGAGCGCTCACAAATACATAATTCCCCCTTTCAAAATCTCTGCTTTCTCCCTTCATTGATTTTTCCTTATTTACCTCCTTTGTCTCTTCCCCCCCCCCCCCTTCTCCTTTTCCATCTCTTTATCTCTTTTTCTTCCCTCTTTGTTTTTTTCTTTTCCTTTCTCTCCTCCTGTGGTTACTTCCAGCCTCTTTGTCATTTCTCTCCCTTCCATTTCTCTTCAGCTTATCAATAAACCGGGAGAGCAACAGTAGCCGCTTGATTTGTTAGTAATTATAAGCATACTGTTCCTGCAAACGGGATCTCTAGATGAGTGAGATCGCTTTAGAACGACAGCAGGAAATGGTGGGGAAATGGAGCATGGCGAAACTCAGCGTGAAGCTTTCAGTTCTTTACATGTTTACAATTTTCTGTGCATACATTAAGTCTTAGGCTTTTTCTTTCCTTTTTTTTTTTTTTTTTTTTTTGGTGGTGGTTTTCTGTTGAGCTGCTCGCCACAAACGTGTGAAAATGCGCACAAATGTGAACGCACAAGTGGAGATGGGGTGAAAAAAAGCTGTTTTGACGACAGCAAAACTAAAGAAATAGTAGACTTATGTCCTGCAAACAGCTGTTCAATAAGGGTTTAAACTATGGCTATCATTGCAATAACCCACCTGAATAATATCGTAGTCGAACAGTCAGTTAAATTATCAACCAGAAGAAATATTTCTCGTGTTTCTTACTAAAAAACGTCGTGGGTAACTTAATTACCGATAAACTATCAAACTACTTTCAAAATTTTTACTCTGCCTGGGTTTTAAATGAGTAAGAAGTTCTTTGTCCTTGCTAACAACAGGACTTTGCTGTAAGTGGTGATTCGGTCTGACTCAGGAGCCAAACCTAAAACGTCCGGGAGCAGCGCCTGGGACGCTGAAACTGAAGAGTCCCGGATCTTATCCTAATTTTTAAGGAACAAACACAAAAAGCGCGCGTTCATCTCGCATTTCCTTCTGTCCCCCTCGTCCCCTGCTCTCCTCCAGCCCCTCTCCCCCACCGAAAGCTGGGGCTGAATTTCAAGGTGGAATGCATTCCCTCGAAACTGTTTTGCATTTAATTAAAGGGGATCCTCAGGTTCAGTGGGTAACCCGGGAGTAAGCACGAAACGGAGCGGCGCTGAAGCAGCATCCCTTGAGCCCCACATCTATCACCTGAAAAGCTGAGGCCAGAGTGGTTCTCAGTTAATCATTGATCAGCTGGTCCGAGGGGTGGGCAGGAAACTCGTGCTGGATTATTAACAGCTAAAAACAAAAGGTTAAGGCACCTTCTTTCATGTGTTTCCTTAAAATAGGAGGAACAACGGGAGCGTGTTTGCAAGACCGTGAATTAAGGGCTTCAAGTTAAAATGGCCTTTCATGCTAAATCAGATGTGAGTGTGCAGACGATCGTCAGAAACAGCTGAAAGTAAATAAATACATCAGAATAATTTTAAGGTCACTGACTGTGCCCCAGAGTCACAAAAAATTAACTTGGGACTCAGGCCATGTAAGGTTTTGCAGGAAGACAACTTCTTTCACCATAGAGAGTGCCAAGGAAATTTCAGATGAGCATTTGACAAGGGGACCCGATCTTTTTTCCTGACACATGGCAAACCTTGTCTTCATTTCAGCAAAAATCGAGAGAAAGGCCTCAAAATGTGCAGCCGGTAAGCTCTGAAAGCTGAGTTGAATCTGATATTAATGTTCTTGGTGATTATTATCATCTTGATGATTTATCTGGTTCCCTCCCTCCCACTTCCACCACCCAAATCTTAATGGAAGTGGGAGTTAAAGATGATTTTTTAATGTCTCGTTGGATTTTTAGGCTGTTAATGTACCGCATCCTTCTCATTATTAGTTTATTGATTGTTCATTGACCAGCCCCCTTCAAATCGTATTAACCACCCTCTGCCAGTTTAGATTAGGGGAGTTTAAAAAGCACCTTTCATTATTTCAGCGCCACCACCACCACGGTGGAGTTCAGGCTTGGTAGCTTAATGCTCGCTCTAATGGGGCAGCTAAGAGACAAGGGGCCACGGTCCCTGCCTATTGCATTAATAGCTCAAAGGGGGCTAATACAGAAAATTAGCCTTAAACGAGCTCTGGAGATCTCCAAATGAAAGAGCCATTTATCACGCTGGCTACCTTCACTCCACTCGTTTGCTCTCTCTACTGGGAACAACTCATTTCCTCTTAACTAAATTACTTCAGAAATGTCAAGTAAGCTCGGGTAGCAAACATAACAAGAGCCTGGGTATATGTAAGCTGTTGTGTGGGATCGATACGTGAGATAAATCAATAGCCGTGTATGAATCCCGATATAATTTCCTTAATATTTTGGCAAACCCTTTGCATAGAGAGATAATTCCCTCTGCAGGCCTCAGAGGCCATAAAGGAACAGACACAGCCTGGGTGATATAATTAAGTTTAGGCTTCAAGTCCCCATCATTCTTTTCCCACTACTTTGCATTGAAAGAATTTTAGGCCGCTGAACTAAGATTGGGTGGAGCAGACCCCCTGCAACCCTCTTCCACAGAATATGAGCCACGGGAGTGCTCCACTGCGCAAAAATCTGTCAATACCTGCGTGTCTGTCTATCTGTCCGTGCCATCTGCCCGCAAGAACGACTCACAGAGTTTAAATAACTTGTTCTTGTTTCAAAGTACACCCTCACAGCTACAAACTGCAGGGAACAAAGCGAAATTGATACTGAATGCTGCGCTGCTCCTTCCCTCGTCCTGATTAAATATTGACTGCCACAAATGTGACCTGCTATTTATTACACGTTTCTCTTCCTCTGCACCCAGGAAACTCGCTGTGCAAAAAACCCAAAAATTAAAAAAAAAAAAAAAAAGGAATGAAAGAATAATACAATATTCCTTTCTGCTGGAAAGTTTCTTGGATGCTGCTGCAGTGACTTTTAAAGAGTTGCAAATGCATCTCGGGCTCTTTCTTAGTAACCTTATTTCCAAAGAGCATGTGTCTCCTGTTCATCATGTGTTAACTCAGAGTGTCTCTTCTGGCTGCAAATAGGCACAAGTAATCCCACCTAGATGGGACTGGGTCTCCTCGGGCAGCAGCTGTTCCATCTGGGGCCATTTCAATGCCCACACACACGAAGCCCACCTAAATATATGCCTAATGCATATAAAAACCTCTGCCTAATACGTAATAATTGCAGGCATTGACATTCTAGTGCTACTCGCTGTCTAATTGCACCACCCAGCACGCCCATGGAATGTCTGCGCTGTCCTCGTCAGCTGAAGGAGGGAGCGACACAGGCGTGCTGTGTGTTAAAGGGGGAAAAAAAAGGAAAAAAAAAAAAAAAAAGAAAAAGTGTATTTTGGATTGTATATTCTGCGAAAGACCATCATGAAGCAACCTTAGAAAGGAGTCTCTCGACCACAAATCAAGTGCCAATTAATCAAATGCACCCAAGAGGGAGTGTATGAGGTGTCAAGTGGGGGTGGGGAAGAGGGAGGAGAGTGAGAAAGAAAAAAAGTTAAAAATACAACCAGAAACCATCAGGTTACAGACCTTGAGTATAAACACCACGAAACATTCAAACTGAACCAAACCAGCAGAAACATACAACCCTTTTTTTTGTTTTATGTTTTTTTTCTTTTAAAGTTAAGTAACTTTCTATTTCTTAAAAAAACCCCAAACCCCTTCGACCTTTCAACCAATAGTCATAAATGGTGCTGTCAAATGGTCTTCAAGTTTTCATTAGTCCTTACTCTAATAACCAGACCTTGATCTTGTGTGTGAAAGAGAGACTGTACATGGGTATTTAAATTAAAAAAAAAAAAAAAAAAACAGCAACAACAAAACCCCAAACAACCAACAACAAAACAAACAATAAATACACGGAAAGACCTCATGCTGCCTTCAACACATTTTACATAAACACCCTCCCTGTTATTTTGCTTTACATCCTAGAAAATCGTCGCTGTTAAACTATTTGTGCACATTTGACAAATAACAAGGTCCTGGAGATAAGTGCCGTTGAGAGTAAGCATAAGGGACAGCGTTTTTAAACCTCATCTCTGGTACTTAAAATTGAATCTAGAAATAGAAACTCCTTAGATAATTAAAGATAGCTTTCCCTCCATTTGCAGCGTGTGATCTGTTTAATGTCTATCAGCATAACACAACACTAATCGCCAAGCATCTTCGAGTGACTGTCAGAGAAATGTAAAAAAATTAAGCAGCTGCAATACGCCCAAAATGAGTTATTGTAATTACATTTAATTAGTTTAATTAGTTAATTATTTTGCTTACAGCTGTACAAGAGACTGCAAACATTTGTTAATATCACATTCGCTTTAACAGTATGGGGTGATTCTGCAGTTACACTAAATCATGGGCGCATATGTAGAAAGATGTAAAAAATGGGCACGGGGAAGGGGGGAATCTTGGGGGAAGGGGGGAATCTTGGAGGGAGCGGGAAGGGGGCTGAGTCTGCCTTTCCATGGGCATCTCTTTCTCTCCTCTCCGCGTTTGATTCGCCTGGGAAATGCATTTAAACCCCAAAGGGAATCAACCCCTTCCCCCATTAAAAGCCAAGGGGTCCCCACGGAAGAGAATCGGGGGGGAGAAGGGGAGGGAAGGGGGGCGGTGGAAACTGCATTGGAGCACGGGGTGCCCCATTAGACAGGATTCGTGTAATTAAACCCTTTGAAGGGCGGGGGAGGCGGGGATATAAACTTTTCCTTTCTCATGTCTTATCCCTCCACTCTATCTGCTGATCCAATCAGCTATTCATCTTGCTGCCGTGGGTGCCTGCTTCCCGGAGAAATTCATCGCCCCAAAGTCAAAATATATCATGAAGATATCACTACACAGTAAAAAGTTTGTCTAGCTTGTTGGAATAATCCATACCTTTTTTAATGACAGACTGGTCCAATAAGTTCATACCGCTGTTATTGGCATCTTCAACTGACTGTGGATATAAAAACATCACTATTCAAATTGACTGGATATTACAGAATCACGTACATAAATCATGTCATTCCAAACTGGAGTCCCTGTTATTTCCATTTATATTAATTCACTAGGGGAGGAGGGATTTTTTTATTATTATTTTTACTACTATTATTATTATTGTTGTTGTTGTTATTATTATTATTTCCCCCAATCGACAAGGAAATTAAATTCTTACAAATTATATAGTCTTCTAATAAAACAAAAGGAGGTGTGAAGCATATGGGGTGCAATATTGGTTTTGTTATCTTATAAAACATAGATATCACATAGACTTCTTTGCATTCCATAAAGCTTTATATTTCTTCCTTTGAAAATGTGGCAATTTGGCAACATCTGCAAGATCTATTGCATGACATAAATGAACACGATTAAGGACAACTTAAATGCTCCCTCCCCTTTCCTCCCCCTCCTCCTTTTTCTTTTTTGGGTTTTTTTTTTTTGTTTGTTTGTTTGTTTGTTTGTTTAACCCTGCTACATCTTACTAATTCAAGGGCCATTTACTTTTTATATATCATAGTTTACATTATGGACTTTTAATTAAAGCCTGAGCCTTTCGGAGCGCTGTGCAACGCCCACATCGTACAGGGGACGGGCAGAAAGAGATTTACAGCTCCCGAGGTTGCTTCCATGTCCTGAATTAGTGGGGACGGGGAGGGAGGAGCAGGAATACACATTATCAAAAGTATGAACCATCAAATTGATTGCCTAGGAAAAAAAAGTCTCCGGATTTCAAAGCCTTGTTTCCCCATTTTTCCCCCCTTTCTTTGCAGCCTGCCGAGGAGCACACCTGTTATTATGGCATTAACTTCCTTGGCAGGGAAGAGAACAAAGACGGGCACAGAGGACACAGCAAATGTTGAGTTTCATTTCTCAAAACGAAAGTGGCATACACAAAAACCCCCCAAACAAACCAAAATTACTGCTGAGTCTGTGTTCAGCACAGTAAAACCATGTCCGAAAAAGGAGAGGTGTCATGAGAACAATTTATAGCAGAATTTTGACAGGTTCCGTTTTAGGGTAGATTCTGAGGTAAAGGGGGACTTTTGGGTTTCTTGGCTTTATTATTTTATTTTTCCCATTACTATTACTAAAGAGTTTGGGTTTTTCAGTGTTATTGCGCATTTGGGGAGTTGTCAGGTTTTTCCTTGATAAGCAAAGCACCTTTCCAGCAAAGCAATGATTTACTTCACCACGATTTTAACTTTATCTTTGCTATGCTGAGAAGCTGAGCTTATTCGGATCCGGGCCCTTATCTCCGTCTCTGTGCTCAGCGGAGACATTCCAGATGGAATGTGGTTTAGGAGAAAATTGCATCTCCCCAAAATACAATGGAACAATATTTTCTATGAGAGCTTTCCCTTCATTTTCCTTGAATCCACCCTCAAACGAGTGCACACACAGAGCGGTGCCTTATGTGATGTGTTTGGGCATGGCTGTGTCTCTCTCTCTCTCATAATCAATAGGCTACATACCTAAAGGGCACAAAATAAAATTACAAAGTCTTCCCTCCTTTCCCTGAGCAGCTCCCAACGAGGGATGATGAGCAAATCCTGCAGCCTGCTGGAGTGCAGCGTGGCGCACCTCGATGGCACAGAAACCGAGGTAAACGTGAAACATTATTTTCTTTTTTATTTTTTCTTTTTTTTTTTTTTTTTTTGTTCTTTTTTTCCCCATCTTTCCTCCTTATCTCACCTTATCTCTGGAGTCGATGGTGGCGCGCACCCTTTATGCGTGTGCGTGCACTCAGCTCGCTCCATCAGCAACGTGGGTTAGTTGTTGTAGTTAATGAGAAGACTCCTGTCTGATTTTCTATCTAATTACGCCCTCCTGCTGGGTTTTTGTACAGGATATTCGCTCAGCATGCTGGCAGTTAATAGTCACAGAGAGGATCGTAAAGATTTAATTAGGACTGCATGCGGAAACGTGGAAAAACAACTCAGACTTTTAATTACTAGACTTCTTTAGTTAAAAGTGATACCAGGGGTTACTTTATAAGAGACTTGGGTGTTTTGGTGCAACTTAACTTTCCGTGTCTCTAGCTAGTACGTAGTAGCAGCGTGAGTGAGGAGGAGGAGGAGCGGAGGTGTGTGTGCAGGGAGGGGAAAGGTGATGAGTTTCCAGATATACTTGGAAAATCTGGAGAGGAAGATTCCCCTCCCTTCCCTCCTCCAATGATCTGATAGCGTGAAGCTTCCTAAGTGCTCCCTATAACCACCTTATTCAACTTCTGTAGACGCATCTGAGTGAAAACCTTGAAAACGGAGCTCTATATTTTCCTTCAAAGAGTCTACAGAATCTGAATTTCCCCCTCCTTTTTTCCCCCATCGAATGCTTTATTACTGTAATCCTACTTTAACCCAGCCGGTGGGAAAAATATCTGGGAGTGCAAAGGTGGATTTTTTTTCAGAGTCCCTATTAGACGATGCAAATTTTTGTTCAATAAGGAGGTCTTGGCTTCTCTGTTCCCTGTCTGAAGGTTGTAAATCGCGGATTGAAAATTCCTCTCGAGAGGGGCAGCAATAGCAATACAGTGTGTCCTGTTTACAATAACAGAGCGCTATCGAGTTACAATCACTTAATTCTAGCCCTGGACAATGGCTCACACATGGACTGGATTTGGTGTTTATAAAATAACCACTGCTTCTTTCTGTCACGCACTCTCTGTCTCCTTCTCCTCAGCCCAGCCCATTCTCATGGCACATATTTGATCAGACATGCATAAGCTACAGCAAAGAGAAATATCTTTATCCAACTGTACATCTAGATATCCGTTCAACTTTTTGGACAACTGAAATAAGAAGAAAAAAAAAACCAGTATTTGAAACCCTTCCTGAAAATTATATTAGTGATGGTGGATAATGAGTATACGTCGCCTTAATTAAAATTCCTGTTGCTAGAAAAGGTTCCTCGAATCTAGAATAAGTCCATGTTAAATATCAAGATGGAAAACTGCCCAACTTCATCTGTCACTAGTGGAGGGACAAGAATAGAAAATGCTGAGTGGCAGCAGCGAGTTTTGGGCTGCTTTCCCTCCTGCCTGCGTTAACTTGCAGTTGGACACCTCTTCCTTCACGTGTTTCTCCTTGGGATACCCTCCTCTCCCTCTTCCCCTCCTCCCCCAAGCTGGGAACAAACTTTCAGAAATAAAGGGTCTGTTTAATTTCCTGCTGTCTCAGTACCCCAAACCCAAACCCCAGCCCTGCAGCCTCGCCTGTCCCATCCCATCCCATCCCATCCCATCCCATCCCATCCCATCCCATCCCATCCCATCCCATCCCATCCCATCCCATCCCACCGCACCCACCCTGGCCCCGCCAGCCCCGGGCAGCGGTCGCAGGTGGCCGCGGGTGGCTCCGATGCCCCCAGAGCATCGGGGGGAGGCACTTTCTGCCAGTGCAGTGCCCTTCCCGCAGAAGGGATGTTTTATTGGGAAATGGATGGAGAACTGCTTTATTTGAGTTCATTCTTTCCTATTATTTCTTCTCTCCCTTCTCTATGTCTTTCTTTCTTTCCTTATCTTTTCCCCTCCTTTCCCTCTCTTCTCTATCTTCTCTTCTTTCCCCCTCTCCTTTCGTCCTTTCTGCATTTTATATTTTTCTTCTCATTTTATCTCTTTCCTTTCCTTCCCTCTCCTCTGTTTTACTCTCTTTCTCACAAAAGCACAACAACTACCGGCTGTTCTATGGGGGAAGTGCAAATACCCAGGCACGAGCAGTACCTAACGCCTATCGGCTGCAGAGAGAAAGGAGCAGAGCGATCTGCTTTCTGCATTCACAGAGGTAAAACTCGCCTTGACTTGCAAACCACTTTGTCTGAGCCAGGAATGCGAGACGAGACCTGCGCATCGCACCCGCGGCGGCCGGGGGCTGCCCCAGGTCTGGGAGCCACCTCGGAAACCCGCAGAAAGCAGCGACCTGACGGTCACTGAGCTCGGAGGCAGGAGCAGATCCAAAGAGCAAAACCTTTCTCTTTCTAAAATATTTCGCCTCAGCAAAGCTCGGGGATTTTCCCGTGCAGCCCCAAGACAAGCCTCAAGCCAAAGCAATGCATCCCCTCCGCTTCCCTGCTGCTCATTCCTCTCACGTTCAGCAGCATCCCTTTTTCACGGCTATTTTTTATCTTCCCAGCTCCTCTTTCCCCCTTTCTTTTCCCCTTTCTGTAACTTGGAAGTCGTTATTTCATTCAGTGGTCCATACCTTTATCTGTCCCAAGACTAAATGCATATACAGATATGATATATGATAAAGAAATTTGGGGGAAAAAAATATAAAAACGCATGGAGGGGAACCCCCAAAATCCCGATTAGGAGAGTCTGAGGCAGGATTTGGACCCTGGAGGCTCCAGCCCCGGCCTCGGGGGTCCCCACGGGCTGGCCATGCCCTGCTCCAGCAAGGTGCAGACCGCCCCAGCAGCGAAGCTGTTAAGGGTCCTTCTGTTTTTAGGGAATAACACGTGATGATGAGTTTCGCGTGGGATGGAAGAAAGCTGGGAAATACTGTGCTTTGAGCCCGGCGAAACTCCTTTGTTATCCAAAAGAGGGAACGAAACTATTTAAAATCAGCGCTACCTTACCAAGCACACTTAACAAATAAGGGGGTAGGGGGACGTTCAAGGGACTTGTTCCTGATCGCCAGCTATTGCTTTTGATTTGGGTTTTGTTTATAATTTCCCTCCCTCCCAGATGAAAAATGTAGTAATTCGACAGTTTCATCAAAATCTCTGAACGGCAGGAAATTGGCTGGGGGGAGGAGGGGGAGGGTGGAGGGGAGTGGAAGATGAGATTGCATGGGAAATAACTGGAATTTGAAAAGCCAAGCTTGAACTCTGCCAGCTTTTGAAACACGTGGAATATTTCGAGCAGCATGTCTGCCTTCCCCCTGCACTTTGCTGCTTTGCCATGTAGGGGAGGGTTTGTAAAGCAGAGCCTGTGCGTGACGGCGAGGAAATAAATTCTCTTATTAAATAAAAAAGAAAAAAAAAAAAAAAAAAGGGGAAAATAGAGGAAGAGGGAGGGGGAGTACCACAGCTACAAAACCGGTGTGGAAAAAAGAATGGCAACCCATAACAATATTGCTGGAAATCCCTCAGCGACCATCCCCAGCCCAGGGACGGGGGCTCCAGCTGCACTGCCCAGGAGAAAGAAACGCGGTGCCTTACCTGGACCTCCTCCATGCCTGGGTGTCCGATGCCATGCAGAGAAAGGCTGTCCCCCATGCCGGAGTCAAGGCCATGGTGAGCTGAGTGCAGGAGGACATCTGGCCTCCGAACTGAGTGGTAGTCCCGCCTGGGGTCCAGTCCCGAGAGCTGGGGCAGGGCGGCCCGAGGCTGTGGCAGCAGTGACCCGGTTTCTGATCCCACCTCTTGCCTCTGCCTCTGTCCCCAGGGGTGCTGCTGGGGCTGATGCAAGGGGTTTAGGGAGTAGGGGTCATTGACATGGGAGTAAGGGTCCTGGCTTTGGTGGTAAGGAAGAGGCTGGTAGGGGGGTGGGAAATAAGGCGGCTGGAAATCCGAGGATGGGGTGTGAGAGAGCGGAGGAGCGCTGGAGTAGGGTCCCTGCGAGACGGATCCCAGCTGGGACAGCCTGGAACTGTGGCTGGGCACTCCATCATGCCGGTCCTACAAGCGGAACGACATACAAACAACAACAACAAAAAAGAGGAGTTTTTTTAGAAAAAAAAAAAAGAAGAAACCCACCGAAAAACTACAAATAAAACCCCACGAAAAATTAAAAGGAGCACAAACCCACCCCCGGAGTTAAATAAAATAAAAGAGGATGTAAACAGCTGGAAAGTGGGATTCAGATGTGCCCCCTTCTCCCTCCACTTATTAGAAATGTTCCAATGTTTTGCACCCACGTCGTGTCTATTCCCAGGAACTATCAAGGAGGGGGAAGGGGAGGGGGTGTGAGGGAGAATTGCTAAATGTCATAATTAAAAATGTAGGACTAGTGCTCCGAATACATGTGCGATCTGCAATTTCAGACGAGTAGTATAATTCCCAATTCACAGCCCCCTCAAATCAAACCAAAAGGGAAAAAAGAAAATATTAAAAAATTAAGAGCACCAAACCACCCGTCTATCCAGACAACCCACCCCTTCTCCTGCCTAAAGTTTCCCAACATCTGTTTATTCCCTCTGCTCAAGTCCTGTAACTCAAAATCACCAACCCATTTTCACGTGGAAAAGCCCAAAAAGAAAGTTACACTTCTCGGAAGACTCTGAGGTGAGAAGTTGTGTGAAAATGGACTTGGAAAAAAAAAAAAAAAAAGGAAAAGAAAAAAAAAAGCCAAAATAAAAATTACATGGAATCTTTGCTTAAAGGGAATCTACCCCTTAAAAATAATTTTTTTTTAAAAAATCAAATAAAATAAAAATGAAACATCGGTATTGAACATCCAGACGCTATGGTTTCTGCAGCAACTTCCAGTGTCTTTTGTTTCCTTTTCCAATATTATATTCCGGAGAATGGGGTGGGGGTTAATTGTAATGAAAAGTCTTTGGGGTGTGTGGGGGGGACAGGGGGTGGGGGAGTGTGTAGAGGCTTCAGAGAAAAGGTGGGAGAGGAGTTTTGTCCAACTCCAACGCACTGAAGCTGCGAGGTTAAAGTAAACAAGAAAAATATCTATTCCACAAAGTGTAGTTCAAACCCCCACAAGCAATGGCACACATGGCTTAAAAAAAAAAAAAAAAAAAAAGAAAAGAAAAACAACAAGGAAAAAAAGTTCTTTTTCCCCCTGCTCTCCCCCCCAGACTCCCCTAGCTCAAATCGGGAACACACAATGCAAAAAGGGAGAAGCAGCTGCAAGCCTCCTCCAATTATTGTGCTAAATTACCAAGCCAAAGGCGTTTAAAAAGACAGAGAGAGGGAGAGAGAGACACAACAGATCGAGAGAGAGAGAGAACATGCAATTCTAGTACAACATGGATCCAAACTCACCATGGCGGAATAGGTGTGGACTAACATCTGGAAATAAAAAAAGTCTTGTAATAGCTAAAAATAAAATAATGGTGATAATACTAACAATTGGAGGGAAAAATATCAAGGAGATCTGCAAAGGGACGTGTTGGACACAGGAGAACAGCTTGAGATATTTCGAAGTCTATCCATCAAAAAAAAAAGGTTAAAAAAAAGTAAAAAAAAAAAAAAAAAAAAAAAAAAGACCAGTGCCCCCAAAACCGAGCCTGGAAACCTCTATCTACATATATGATTTACCCCTCCCTCTCGGGGTTTTTTTCCTCCTTTTTTTTTTTTTTTTTTTTTGGTTTTTGTTGGTTTTGGTTTTTTTGTTGGTTTTTTTCTTTTTTTGCCTTTGAGCTCCCAAATACAATCCTCTTCAACCCAAGGCTAGGCTCAGACTGCTCCGCTACCCCTTCCTCCCTTTCCTTCTCTACACCGCCTCATAATAATTGATATTCATGACTATTAATATTACACGACTACTTTAAAGGGAGAATGCAGGACCAAATGGAGCGTGAAGCTGGCAGCCAGCTCGAGAGCTCCCCTACTATTGTAAATGACGTTCATTCAGTGGAGAATTACTAGATGTAATCAGACGAGGGGGGCTGGCAGAGGCAGAGTTTGGGGAGAGGGAGAGGGGGGAAAAAGTTTAGCGAGGAAGAGGCAGAACTTCAATTAACTCGGGCGGAGGAAGATGCAGAAAGTACAGACTGCTGAGCTGGAGCAAGGAAGCAAGATGAAGCAATGCTTGAGGCAGAAAAGAAGAAGAAGAAGAAGAAGAAGAAGAAGAAGAAGAAGAAGAAGAAGAAGAAGAAGAAGAGGAAAAGGAGGAGGAGAAAAGTATATTTCCTTTTCGTTTTAATATATATTTAATTATACATTCCTAATACGAGGAATTTATTGCCTTTGGTGCTTTTGTTCTTGCAGTTTGGTGTTGGGGTTATTATAAGCAAATAATGAAGAAAAAAGAGGCTTTTCTTTCTTTCTTTTTTTTTTTTTTTTTTTCTTTTTGGTAATTTTTAAAGGAATGGAAGAAGAAATGTGCAGTCACTGTAACATACCTCTATTTACAGTGAAGATTAAGCCTTTCTGGTGCGTGTTACAGATCATATTTATTCACAATAGCCAAATAAATACTTGAATCTGCATTGTTGGGCTCCAATTTTTTTTTGTCTGAATCATCTTTCTACCGCCTGATATGAAAAAAAATAATATATACATACATAGATCTCCCGATTTCCACCCAAATGCGAAATGCATGGAGTGAATTTTAAAGGATAGTAAATTTATAGTTTTGAGGCAAAGCCAGGGGCGATATAAAACCTTTTTGATGTTGCAGGAACCCGTTCAACTGGACTGTCTGCCATTTCTGTTAAAGTTCAACTTACGTTCCTTCCTAAATAGACTCACACTTCCCAGAGCTGCCCCCCCTGCACGCACACGCACACACACACTTTTGTCTTAAGAACAGATTCAGTTTAAGTGGCTGAGACGCCTCTACCATCGTGTTGTTAATTATACATCGGAAAGAAGAGAGAGAAATATTTTTTAACATAAATCTAGAGGGTTTAAGGCCTTAAAAAAAAAAAAAAGACAACAATTTTTTTTTTTTTTTGGCGATGCTACGCATTACAAAATGCCCTGAAGCGCATCCCCAAGTTAGGATCCACCCTGCCCGCGGCCAAATCCCACCCGACCGCTCCCCCAACTCTTCTCTGCCACGGCAACCTACAAACGTGGGTGTCCGTAAATCCACAGCGCCTTCAGACCCCCCTGTCAAAAGCAGGGTGGGAAAAAAGCCCTCATCCCTCGGCAGCAGGGACGGGAGATGTTTTGTCGCCTGCTGCTGCGGGCAGAGACAATGGCCGGGCTGTGCCGGGAGACGGGGAGGGAAAAGCAGCGAGGGCTCAGCGGGCTGGGGACACGCGGGGACCCGCGCAGACACACACAGACACACAGACACACAGACGCGTGTGTGCTCATTCTCTGCCCCTTCTGCAAACGCTGTTTTTTGCCGACGGTAATTAGCCTGAGTGCAGCTTTTGGGAGCGAGACATTTCTCCCGGGCGGCCGGCGCGTCCCCTCCCCGCTTCCCTCCGTCCCGTCCATCCTCCGGCCGGGAGCAGCCGGAGCTGTACCTTCCCTCGGTCTCTTCCTGCGTTTTTCCCGGGAGTTTCCCCTCTGTAAGTGCCAAGGCGCTCCCGGAGGGGAGGTGCGGCGGGGCTGGGGACGGGGCGGCCCCGACGGCGCTTCCCGGGGGGCTCCGGCCGCTTCCCGATCCCAGCCCTGCCCGGCTCCTGCCCGACCGCTTCCCAGTACTCGTCTGCTCCCGATCCCCGGCCCCTGCCCAGCAGCCAGCCCCTCGCTCGGAATCCCCTCTCTCCTTGGTACCCAGCCCCTGCCCGGGGCTTGCCCGGTCCCCGGGGCTTTCCCGGTCCCAGCCCGGCTCCTCTCCGGTTGCCAGCCCGGTTCCTGTCCGATCACACCCGGATCCTGTCCGGTTCCAGCCCCTGCCCTGTCTCCGGTCCCTGCTCAGTGCCCAGTCCTTTCCCGGCCTCCGCTCAGTCCCCGCTCCCCGCTCCGTCGCTGATCCCTGCTCGATCCCCAGCCCCTTCCCAGACCCTGCCAAGTCCCTGACCAGCTCCTGCTCGGTCCTCTCTCCCTGCTCGGAGCCCAGTCCATCCCCGGTCCTTGTCCCGTCCCCGGTCCCTTCCCTGTCCCCGGTCCCCGGTCCCTGCCCGGCCGCCTCCCCTCGGAGCAGCTCCCGCGCTGGAGGTGGCGGATTGCGCCCTTCTGAAAATCTCCCCCCATGATCGCCGTGCAAACGCCTCCCCCTCAATTAAAAAATAAAAACAATAGCAAAAGAATGAGAATATTGTTTTGTGGAGCGCCATCCTCACTCATCTTTTCAGGTTTTTTTCTTTTTTTTTTCTTTTTTTTCCCCCTGGTTTCTGAGAAAACCCCGCACGCCGGTTTAACTTACAAGGAACACACTCGCGGAGCCCGTTTAGGAAAGATCCGGCTCAGGAAACCGTGCAAAATTAAGAAAGGTTTCGCAGTGTTTGAGCTCTGATTTTTTTTTTCCTCCCCCCTTGGTTTGCTTTTTAACCTCGAAAACAAGGTCTGGATAAAGCTCACAACTTTTCCTGTCCGCGGACTATGCGGAGCTGCCTCTGACTGTATCGGTTCGGGCGTGTGAACTCACACACGCACAAGAATGTATGTGCCGCTTAATTAATGCCACTATATGTACACATGCACATCTTATCTGTGGGTGTAGAGGTATTAAAAAGTCGTAAAAAACGTATCCGATGGTGAAAACAAGAAAAAAAACAATAGTAAAAAAAAAAAAATCCATATTCGGGTCGATCTGAGCTTGGAATTGCAAAATAAAAAATAAAAGAAAGAAATGCATCCTGTCCCTGAATACCGGATTGTGTTTCTTTTCTATTTTTTCTCTCTTTTAAAAATTTTTCTCAACATTTGTCCATATTTAATCGAATTATATATAATTGGAGGTCTAAACAATCGAACACTTGCCTTTAAGTTGCCTCATTCCAATCCCCAGATCATTTCTTTGATGTTTTAAATCGCATCAAACAGCTTTTCCATGAAAAAAAAAAAAGTTTAGGACTTGGCATGCTGAATACAAATATGCAAATAAATAAGCATTTAAGCATTTACTCTCTGTTTCCCATCTCTATATTCGTGCGTGCTGGTGTATGTCTCTATTTCTGCCTGGATGTATATGTAGAGCTATATATGCATTATATAGCCATGCCTGCATCTATATGCTAGATGTATATTTAAATATACATATACTCTCTTACTCATATGCATATTATATACTCACCTCATAGATATCTTCATACTTGACATTTTCAACCAGTTTCCAGAGCATGATGGCAGGCTGTTCTCTAGGAGGTGAGTGCATTCATGTGAAGAGCAGATGTCTGGATTCTCAGTACTTCTCTGTCTGTAATGATCCATCTATAATTGGAAATGGGGGACAGACACCAAATCCGACGTTCCTCTTCCATCGCAACTTATATCTGTTGTCTGAAACAATAGGCTGCAGAAGCCTACCTCAATGGGATAGTAAAAAACATTATCTGTTACATAGTTACATATAGCTACGGACATATATGTGACTAGATAGAGACATATACACACATATAGAGACTTATATGCAGGCATATAAAATATATACATACACAGAGCTGCACCATCACAGATTTACACATGCAGGCACCCACACACACGTATATCTCTGAACAGGCAACTTTTCCCCATGTATAGACATATTAGTTGCCACATTTAGATATGTAAATTATATATATTCTTCCACATGTGGGCACATGGAGACTGCATGTTACATATGCACATGTGCACGCTGACCTGGTTAGTTTATATAGGAGTGTATTTAAATGCATATATGTGAATCTAGTTATACATTTACACATATATATGTTGGTATAGAGGATTAAATACACACATTATGCAGTGCATATATCTGCTATTTTAGTAGATGGTTGGATGGATGCATAGATAGATAGATGAAATTAAATTCATATTTTTTCAATCCTCCCTATGATAAAATAAAGGATAAGTTGCCTCTGCACTAAGTGATTCATCATTTACAACGAGATATGAGGCTTTTCCCCACATGCAATATGCTTTTATTTACATGTCCAGAAATTATCTTCTCATATGCAGTTAAACACCAAAACAGCGTCTCATCAAAGCACATTCAAGCAAATCTAAAAGGAGCAAATTTAGATCAATGATTTCCACTGCAAAGCCTTAGACTTCAGGCTTGGACTGTATATTTTATAGCTTAGAAATACTTAATATGGGCAAAAAATAAAGGGAAAAAATAGGAGTTTTGCAAACCCTTCTATGCACAGATTTGAATAGCGTTTAGTACTTTCAGAAAACGATTAAAAATAGAGTTGGATTTGTGCATTTCCCGGGTAGCCCTCGGTTTGGAAGGGGATAGGAGGAGTTAGACCAGTTTTAACCTTTATTTCCCCCCCCCCCCCCCCCCACCCCAGGCAAACCTTCCTTCGCATTGTCCGATTTTTTTAACACGTTGAGCGGCAAAGAGCCGACACAGGCAGCAGAGCCCATCTCTGCCTTTGAAAGGAAACAATCGAGTTTTGCTGTGGGCTGGTGCACCAGGAGGGGAAAAAAGATGGGAAAAAAATGAGGCACAGAGAGACAGAGAGAAAGAAGGTGTTTCTAAATTCAAGGTCCTGTCTCTGGAAATTTCAAGCTCTACCTATAAGGTTCCTACAAATCTTTGTTATTCTGCCCGGGATCCTATGGGAAAGTGCACAGTGTCCTTTGTACTTTCAAAGGTCCTACAGGTAAAGATGCTTTTATATATATATATATAATCTCGGAAATGAGGAGAACTTCATCAGGAGACACATTTGCTGGTGTGTGGTTGGCTGGTGGGAAGGGTGGGCTTTGCTTTTTCTCTTCGCTTTGGCCTCAGATTAAGGCAGAAAGTATAAATTCATCCTTTTCCCCCTCAGTCTCTACACCACCCTGCCACCCCTCCCCATTTCGCAGTGTGCGTCTTCTCCTAAAGCCTCAACCCACAAAAGGCAAGAGGCAAATAGCAGCCAGATATTACAGCAGGAGCTGGACAACGGTGCTGCTAGAAGTTATTAAAGCAGATGCGAGGTTTTGTTCTCAGCACAGCCAGTGCTGCACTGAGGAGGAGCAGAAAAAGGGCACATCTTTGAGTGGGTTGGACTGATCATTTCAACTGAGGCAATAGGGTAAAAAATGCTGAGAAAGGAGAAAGGATGTGAGCTGTTTGCATGGGGATGTGCGGAGATACCCATGCAGCCACGCTTACGCACCTATAGATGTGAATGACCCTCTTAGAAAAATACCAAGCTCATAAAGGGGCAGTTTGCCATCACTTTTGTGGAAGTCTTTGAGTCATGAAGGCTGGCACAGGGCAGAGTGAATGAGGTTCGTGACGGCTAATGCTTCACAATTCCGTGGCACCCTGAATTAAATACATTCTGCGAGCTGGGGGAGGGGAGAGAGAAAAAGAAGACTCTAAAATAGACTTGACGTCCACTGTCTCCTTGCTAACATATTGGTATAGACAGTAAATTCTGACTTTTAAACCCCACTATTATTACATTTGTCTTGCATTTGCAAAACGTGACAAACTGACAGGCGTTCATTTGGAAAAGTAAGGTCCTTCACATTTTATTTTTGCGCTTGTTTTGCACCCCCACCCCCGCAGCTGCCTCCAGTTTAATTCAGCAATCTCACGCAGCAGCACTTGCACCGATTTATCCCTCAAACGTGCAACGAACCCTGCATCCAAAAGGCGACACACGTATACCCAAAACTGACCACTACAACCCACACTTTCAAAAGTAAAAGAAAAACAAAGGGGGAAAACCAGAAAACCAGTCCTTTCCCAGCAGTTTGTGATGCGCTTTTCCAATCTTTTCCAAGGAAAACATAGAGTTGTTTTGTTTTGGTTTTTTTCTTCAGCAGCGAGCTGGGCTCTGCAGCCTCAGCCTGGTAGGTACGACGGCAAAGGAATATGTTACATATATCTATATAATTTTTGTGAGGGTTTTTTGTTTTTTTTTTTGGGGGGGGGGGGGGATATCTTTCTCAGCGGCCGTGCCCAGGGCGGAGGAAGCGCCGCTGCCCCGGCCGGTGCCCGCGGAGCTCGGAGCGCGTTGAGCGGGGCAGCGGCGCCCTCTGATGGGGACTCGCTCCCCGCAGCGGCGCCGCCTCGGATCGGAGCTCCAAGATCGTCCCGTTCCACCCCCCTGCCGCACCTTCCACCGTCCCAGACTGCCCCAAGCCCCGTCCAGCCCGGCCGCGAGCACTGCCAGGGATCCAGGGGCAGCCACAGCTTCTCTGGGCAGCCTGTGCCAGGGTCTCACCACCCTCACAGAGAACAATTCCTGCCAATATCCATTCTGATTCTCCTCTCTTTCAATTTAAAGCCATTCGCCCTTGTCCTGTCCCTCCAGCCCCTCATCCAGAGCCCTTCTCCAGCTCTCCTGGAGCTCCTTTAGGCACTGGAAGGGGCTTTAAGGTCTCCCTGGAGCCTCCTCATCTCTCAGCCTGTCTGCTCCAATCCTCAGAGCATCTTTGTGTTCTACTCTGTACTTGTTCCAAGAGGTCCAGGTCCATATTTGGGAATTACAAACACCTAAATATTTTCTCTGCTAAAAATGATGCTGATATAATCCTTCATCCTTAAGGATAAAGTTGCATGTCCTTATTTACACCAATTTTTTGATTAACAGGACGTTTGGGGTTTCAACCTCTACCTTAAAATCAGAATAAATCTTCTATACCCCGTGTTCAATACCATGAGTATTAGTCACTATAGAATAATAAGCATTAGTAGAATAATAGTGAGTAATAGTAGAATACAGTGAGGCTGAATATTTTAATTATCACAATGAAATATCTGTTAATAGCCCTGGGAGGAAGAGAACCCACAATAACAGGATGCCTATTTTGTTGAGAACTCGAAAAAAAAATTAATTCAATAACTTATACTACCTTTATCTCATATGCTTTTTCCAGAATTATTGTTTGTTGTTTGTTGTTTTTTTTTTTGTTTTTGTTTTTGTTTTTTATTTTTAATTTTGCCTGCCCCTAATCAAGGCCCTGTTTCAGAAATGGGCTTTAAATCTTGCTCTGCCTTTTAAATCTGGCATGGGTCTCTATAAATAATACTATCTCCCTCAGTATCCAACTCCCAGCAAATCCGTATTGTTGGCTGGAGTTTAAAAGAAATCCCAGCGCCCTCTGCTGCTCGCTGAGCTCATAGAAAGGCGGATTTCTGAGTTCTGGTAAAATCCAAGCTTTTTGAACGTGTTTGGTACCTTTTCCTCCAAACCAACTCTTTTTTCTTCCCTGATATTTTTCTTCTGTATGTTCTCACGTGTATTTAAGAAATCAGTACTTTTTATTAAAAAGCTTATTTTTAATTATAAAGCTTTTAATTTGCATTGCAGGTGTCTTGAAATTTACTGCCAACCTACTAATAGATTTACAAAATCATTGCTTTGGTGAGCACTTTATACCTTTTCTTTGTGAATAATACCAAGATTCTTCTCTTAAAAACCCAGCTGTCCATAATATTTGCTGTTAAATCTGTGTTTCCTACTACATCTCCAGACATAACCAGGGTTTTTCACAGAATCGTACCATTGTAGGATGATAGAATAATTTGGATTGGAGAGGGTCTTTAAAGGGCATCTATTCCAACCCTCTGCTTTGAGCAGAGACATCTTCAAGTATGTCAGGTTGCTCCGAGTCCTGTCCAACCTGGCCCTGAACACTTCCAGAAATGAGGCATCCATCACCTCTCTGGACAACCTGTGCCAGTGTATCACCATCCTCAATGAAAAATGCTGTCATTTTATCTAGTCCAAATCTGTCTTTTTTTTCAGTTTAAACCCCTTGCTCTGTCATTACAGGCCCTGCTAATAATTCTGTTCCATTGTTTTACATTTTCCTGAACCCACCAGTGCTTTCTTCAGGGAAGGACATCACCAATCCCAGCAGCAAGAAAGATACCTAGAGCAGCTTTTAACAAGGTAGAAAAGCTCAGCCACACGTGTTGAGCCCTTATGGACAGGTCCAAGCTGTTTGCCACATTTAACACCCCCAGGTCCCTCAGTAATTCCTCACAGGACAGGTTCTCTACATCCTTCACAGCTTCATTTCCCTACTCTGGAGCCATTCCAGCACCTTTTTTTTAGGGAGGGGTCCAAAACTGAAGCCACTGATTTTGTCTAATTGTGATAAAAAATTAGCCCAAATGTCACTCACTTTTCTCTGGTAACCATTTAGTGACCAATTTTTTGATGTTAGGAACCCCAAATGCTGAACCCTCACATTGGTGGGTGTGGTCCAGTTTCTCCCAGACCAAACCTCACACAGACCAAACCTTTGGAAAATGGAGCCCCTCCAAGAGTGTTTTACATTACTATACTGAGGAGAACTCCTGCATCCAAGATTAATTTTGTTTGCAATCCATGTGTTTTATCCCTCTGCACTGCCTGGATTTTTCCCACAAGAAATCCAGGTACCTGATACCAACAAGGACCCCAACCTTGAGGCAATGTGGGGTGGGATGCAGCTTTGTCATCCCCTTTACAGAACTGTTCTACAGACCCCAAACCCTCTGGAGCTGAAACAGCAATCAGATCTCCCAGGTAAAGAATGAAGAACATTTCAGGACTCTTTTTCTCATTCCAGTGTCCTTTAATCTTTATTTTGATCTGATGTGTGTGCTCAGCTCAGGCTGAGTGAACTTGAGAAGTTGAGCCTCACTCAGGTTGCACTGCCCTACCAAGCTGAGCTTGGATTGACTGTGTTGCCTTGTGTTTCCTTGTCTCAGGACCAAAACCTCTTTGAATACTGAGTGCCAACTTCCCAGCATTCCATGACTGTCAGGAAAAGCAGGAGTTAGGTGATAGAGCATTAAACTGAAGACTTTATGGGTGATTTATCCCTTGGAACAAAAAGGGGAGGCTGGGAACTCTCAAGAGCTGCTCTCACTGCTGCATGGTTATCCTTTGTCTCCACATTCACCTATTGAAAGTGAATTAATCCTTTCTAAGCCTTCTTCCTCCTAGAAGCCAAACAAAACACACTGAAAATTTGCTGAACTTGTTTCCTTGAAAATTTGAAATCAGTCATATCAGGTTATCTTTCATGTTCCTCAGCTGGGATATGGACCATCACTGAAATTAGCATGAGTATCTAAATAAAACACATCCTTTGTATGTCTCCATTTTTCCCATTCCCAAAAAAAAACCCCTATACCTAAATAGAGTCACAAAATCAAGAATGGGCAAACTACACCCATTAAAGGGAGGTCTTACTTTTAGTGAACATTTAAAATGTCATGACGTTAGAAGATTCCATTTTTATTAGTTTAATTTAGTTCAGCTATATTTATATGGCTAAAAAGTATTTGTATGTGATTTAGCAAAAAAACAATCTTTAAATTATATTCATATGAGGAAATAACTTTTTCCACTTTAAGATGTAAGCAACAGAGCAAATTATATGTTTAAATTTCATGCCAGGAGAGACTTAATTAGTTTTAAAGGGAGAAAAGAAAAATTAAGACTTGGCCCATTATCTGTTTTGAGAATACAACTTTTTTCCTCAAGTATCACTCCCAACCCCCTTGCTTTTTAATTTCTCTACTCTCTTAACTTGCTTTCTTGCAGTAGGCACTCAGAAAATATGACCACAGGCAATGCTTTAGGGAGAGAAAAAATTCTGGGTACATGAAAGAAGACGTAGCAAAGTCAGCAAACTGCATCTATAGGGGAAATGCATTGCAGGTTCCTAAAATTGCTCATAATGGATCTGGAGTTACACCATTCCCTGGATTCTCCCTTCAGTTTGTTCAAATACTGCACTGTGGCTTTCAAGGACTTTAGCCCAAGAGTTAGAGGGGGTTTATGTCCCTTCCCTTCCCTTCCCTTCCCTTCCCTTCCCTTCCCTTCCCTTCCCTTCCCTTCCCTTCCCTTCCCTTCCCTTCCCTTCCCTTCCCTTCCCTTCCCTTCCCTTCCCTTCCCTTCCCTTCCCTTCCCTTCCCTTCCCTTCCCTTCCCTTCCCTTCCCTTCCCTTCCCTTCCCTTCCCTTCCCTTCCCTTCCCTTCCCTTCCCTTCCCTTCCCTTCCCTTCCCTTCCCTTCCCTTCCCTTCCCTTCATCTGACAAGGAACATTTCTGATTACTCAATTTTCCTATTCCTCAGAAGTTCACGGGATCCTGACATGGTTTTGGCTCATATCAGAAATTTCAGGCCGCTTCCAGGCCCAGTTTGAGGGGCAGGAAAGGCCAGGCACTATTCCCAGGAGTCTGAATCAATAGGATCACTTTGATTTAGAGTCCCTTCACTCACTTAAACTTTATTAATATGGATATAAACTACTCTGTGCTAGTTAAGTCACGGCAAATAATTCAGAACCTAAAAAATTAGGCACAAACTTGTTTGATTTAGGTTAACTGCATCCTCACCACTTTCCATGAAATATTCATTCTAGTTATAGAGCATGATATTAATATTAATATAAAAATGCAATTTAGAGTTGTATTCCTAAGGTAATTGTATATCATTGCTTTCATATTATAAATGCAGAAGCACAATAAAAGTCAATGTTTCCTGCCTAACAGGCTTAAGAATGAGCAAGTGTAAATGAATAATTTTTAGCAGTTCTGAAATTAAACATTTTGTTCTCCGCTACCAAAATGAGAAATTTGAAAATTCAAATTTTACCTTTTCTCCCACTCTGAGTTTTGAAATTAACATCTAATGATTTGATTTGGCTACCCTAAGAGTACAATGCAAAAAATATGAAAATCTGCACTTTGATAAGCAAATTTCTTTATGGCATTTCAGAATGCTTTCCTAAAGATATGATGACAATGCTCCTTAAAAATGGCTCTAAGAATTGCTGTTCCATTTTGACAACATTGGTCTTTGTTATTAAGGTTCATCATGGCAAATTTTTTCACCAACGAGGAAATCACTACTTTTTTTGGCCCCACTTTTTTTACAGGGCCTTTACCCTGAGTTTTCTCTTATGCTGGAATCACAAGAGCAGAGTCAGAGTTCCCTGAATGACCAACCTTGTTCCAGTCTTTGCTTTTTAATAAAACCCCTCTTGTAACTAGTTCTGATTATGAGTCAATAATGAATCTGTAAAATTTCAATGAAAACATAAACCAGAAATACACTTAAAAGTATGTGGGGTATAAATGAAGGGACTTTAATCAGTGTAGTGGAGAGGGGAACTGGAATTTAGGAGGATGCTTCCCTTTCCCAGCCCTACTTGGACTGATCCTGTGAGCATGACGTTGTCCACCCCAATTTCTTTACTGAAACTCCATTTTGACTTACCTACCTTGTTTGTTGTTAATCATCATTTATAGAATGATAGAATCCCAGAATAGTTTGGGCTGGGAGGGACCTTAAAAATCATCTCATTCCAATACCTTACCATGGGCAGGAGCACCTTCCACCACTGCAGGTTGCTCCAAGCCCTGTCCAGCCTGGCCTTGAACACAATTAATCATAACCAATCTGATCACATCCCAGAGGCAGGAGCACCAGGAAGATGCCTGGCCGACAAAAAATAAAAGGGATCGATGTTGCAGCACCAAGAACAACATCCAGCAAATTTCTTCCCTATGATGTCAGCATTCCTTATGCCATGTAGGATGTCTTGTGCAAATGAAGGGTGCTGCTGTTTGGTCAGCTTCTCTCATTCCCTAGGGGAATCCATTTGTGTATCCTCTGAATGTGGAATTAGTCTAAAGTAGAGCAGCAAATTTATTTTGTGCAAGTCATGAAAAGAGCTACAAGATAGACCAGGAACTGTGGGATGATCACAGCTTTGTGGAAACAAAAGCTGCAATTGCTCAGTTAATGTAACTCATGCAGAACATGGGCCAGAAAATCTGCATGGAACAACTGTTGGATGAGCCACAGTGTTCCTACAGAAGCACTAATAATACCACTGTCTTGGTTTTACTTTTTAAGGGCATACACATAAAATATTTGCCTAGTTTAATAAATTATTCCTTTCTTAATCACTACATCTGGTAAAGATATAAATCTGTTTTCCATTCAGGGTTTTATTGAAACTGAATCCTTAAACAGTAAAATCTTTTGATAGGGTGTATCTGTTAACTCTTGCAGTTCTCTGTATCACCTTGCTGTTAAGATGAATAAATTAAGCTTGTTTTGCCTTTCATTATATGATAGATTCTCTTATACTTCCCAGAATCACAGAATGGTTGAAGTTGGAAGGGATGTCTGGAGGACAGCATGGTTCATCCCCCCTGCTCAATCAGGGACACCCTGGTGTCCAGGACCATGTCTAGATGACTTCTTATAGCTCCAGGCAAGGAAGTCCACAACCTTCCTGGGCAACCTGTGCCAGTGCTGGGCTGCCTTCACATAAAAATGTGTTTCCTGCTGTTTAGAGGAACTTCTGTGTATCAGTGGGTGCACTTGACTTCTGGTCCTTTCACTAGACACCCCTGAGAGGAGCCTGGCTCTGCTCTCTTTGCATTCTCCCTTTAGAGATTTAGGGATGGATAAAATCCCCTTTGAGCCTTCTCTTCTCAAGGCTAACCTGTCACAGCTTTCTCAGCCTTTCCCCATGAGAGATGCTCCAGAATCTGAATCACCTCAGGGGTCCTCTGTTAGACTCTCTGCAATCTGTCCACATCCCTCTGGCACTGAGAAGCCTTGAACTGGACACAGCTGAGAAATCACCAGTGCTGGGCAGAGGGGAATGATCCCCTCCCAGCTGCTTCCAGCACCTCCAGTGCAGCCCAGGACATTCCTTTTCCACCTGGGTGTGAAGGACACATTGCTGGCTCGCATCCAGCTTGGTGTCCACCAGGAGCCCAGGTATTTTCTGTAAAGATTCAGACAATGTTTTGGTGACACCAGGGATGCCACATCAATTTATTGGGCTCACCAACAGCTTTATGAAAGGGATGTGTCAGAAATGAGCTTCATATTTTATGTGCTGTTGCTTCATACCTGTGACAGGTGTAACATGACCTTTATGGATAAGCACCTTATATCCTTTTGTTTAGTCAGACACAAGACACTTGGCCTTCTGCCCTCAAGTTCAAGCTCATGCTTGGCAGGTCCTCCTCTACAACCAAAAACTCCTTTTCAGAGCTGCTGCTTTCCAGAGCAGACTCCACAATTTCATAGGGGAAAATATATGTATTTTCTTCTAAGACGTAGAAATTCCATTTTCATATTAAGTTGATTACTGACATCCAGCTTGTTGAATAATCCAGATCATGGTATATTTTCCCCCTTAATAGATTTCAGTTTTTCTGCAATCTCTCAGTCAAATTACAAACATTATTATCAATGATATTATTTATTCTCATCAATGAGCATATAAACTATTGTCAGAGCAGGAACTGAAACCTGAAACTCTTTTAATAATTTACATGTTTAATCATTATTCTATCTTTTTCACCCATTTCTGGATCAAATAGATAGATTTATATGCATTTATGGCACTTAGCATTTTGATGGATTGTTATATTTGTAGTCAACATCCCTGTGGTTGCAAGTTAAATGTGGTCTAGAACTTGATCAAATTTGTCATCTCATTAAAAGGAAGAGAAACAAGTTTATTTGACAGCCTTTATTTTCTGTAAACCAATATTGATTAGTGTTAATTACATTATCATCCTTTAATTTTTTTATTAATTGAGTTCTCAGTCAGATAATTCATTAGTGGGAACAGAACTGATGCCAGACTGTTAAGTATCTAATTATGTGAATTTTACTGTTCATATTTTGAAAATTTTAGCAACAAGTTAGCTACTACGTTTCCCCAAGTTATAAAAAAAGAAATATTTATTTTCCAGACAGCTGATAACTTCCTTGAAAGCTTCCCAAGTTGTCATATCGTAAGATATTGTGTAACCACAGATGAAATTATTCCCTTTTTTAATCCATACCATTTGTTTTCTTCTTTCAAGGCACTAGTTAATAATCCTTGTTGTGAGAGGTTACAGGGCCTGCTGTTCTGGTTTGATTATTGCACTGGACTGATCCCTGCTATTAAAATCTCCCCTCTCCTTTTTTCTCATTCTTGAAATTTCACAAACATGGAAATAGTGGCTTTCCATGATTTCAGATGGAATATAGGCAAAAAAAGTCCATGTATTAGATGTAAGAAAATCAAAAATCCCCTGAAGAATTTCCACTCTTTGTGCCACCTTGCCTCCTCAAATATGAAATCAGAACAATTGCTCCTAATGATCTAACAGATTCTCTGCAGAGCAGGAATAGTAAAAGGGAATAAACTGGAATGAAGGGAACAATATCCTTGTGTGGATAACAGACACCACTAAATATATACAGAAAATACACACTGAAATCAGAGCAGTAACTATATGTGGGCTATTGTGTATTCCTCCCAGAAGCAGGCTGAGTTCAGCTGTGCAATGGACACACACTGTGGTTGTAGGAGAGGCTTTTGGTGGGACAGGAGATGCTTGGGAACAGCCACCTGGATTTCAGGGGCTAAAGAAAATCCAGCTGTGTTGTCATTGTTATTTTTGAGAATGAGAATTTTGGGGAGTTATAAAGGAATAATGAACCAGAAAATAGCTTGAGCATTACTCTGCCATCTCTACTGATCTCCCATACTCTCCCAATGTTAGAAGAGCTCCTGGAAAAGTTTTGGTTTGGATTAACTAGCAGTCTCCCAAGCATGAGGAAAAAGGGGTAGCACATATCAGAGACCTTTCCTCTTGTGAAGTCTGGATGCAGCCACTTCTTTTGAAGGGGAGAAGCCATGCTGTAATGCTTTTGTAAGGAATAAAAGGAATCTCATGGAATAAGTGGAAAAAAGATTGCTAATAAACAGAGCTGTCTGGAATTAATCCTGGTCCTATTGAAGTCCATGGGGATTTTGTTATTGACTCAAGTAAAGGCTGAACAGGGTCATTAAGATAGCCCCAAGGTACTTGAGTATCAGAAATCAAGGATGTAGTGTGATATTGGAAAATAAAAGGAATTATCACTCTTTAGGGCTACTGTGTAACTAGGTGAAAGGAAGAAATTAGGAGGTTCTCTTTCAACTAGCATTTAGAGGACATTGTTCCAAATGGTAAGTAATAGACACACCTTATCTAATAATCTTTAAGTATTATTCAGTGGATCAGACTTTTTTTTCACATCCCAAGAATTATTAGAGTACCACTAACATTAGAAGAAAGCTTTAGCATTTTGGGACATAAACAGACTGCTTTTACTATTATTATTATTATTATTATTATTGTTTACACAGATAATCTTCATTGACACACATTATTATAATTTGAATAATATAGCTGTTTATTTTGTCTACAAGGTGTGATTTTTACTTTGATCCGGGGGTCATTCAGCTGCCTTTCAGTTGGAGGCTGGGAATGTTCACCTCACTGAAGTTTCCTCTGATCCTGACAAGACTCCCTGAAATATGGGGATGACAGATATGACACAGGAGCTGCAGGAGAGCCATATCATAATTCTGCAACACTTGTCTCATTTTTTTATTAAGTGAAAAATGTATCTTACTCCAAAAGCTAATTCGCGATTGACTTCTTCTGGCTTTGGCCTCATCTTTGGCTTTCTCCCCACATGGTCCTTGTTGATAGTTGCTCTGGCATGTTTATCTGATCAGAATTACATGCAGATATTTTATGGAGTGTTTTTAATGCCCTTCCTGAGGTCAGGCTGCCTTTACTGCACTTTGCACAAGTTCAAGATGATCTGTGTGTCAAAAGCGACTGATAGGAACATTTTATGTAGTGAAACATAATCAACTACTCAAAAGAAGCAGCTAAGAGGCAAGAAGCTGCTTATGAATGCTGAGGTTTCAGACTCCTGAGAAATTCTACCCAGAAGTTACTAACTTAAAAGTCAAAATCCATCTTCTATCATAATTGAATGAGTAATGAATGAGATGCCGCTTAAGTTTTGGCAGGCAATTAACAAAAAATAATGAAAATACACAGAGCTGAACTGTACTAATAATTAAAGACTGAAATATATTCATTGCCCCAAATACTGGTTTTGTTGATTGAAATAGCTGGGATAGCACATAGATCATCCTGCTGCCCGTGTGTCTTGCAGAACACATTATGTGTCAGGGAACTTACCACATCCTTGGTTATGTGGCGGAAACACCTTTACAGCGATCTAAGGATCAATTCCCTGTCTGGTTTCCAGCTGAAGTTTAAGTGTGGCCATGCTGTGACAGCTGGCTTCAGGACCAGATATAATCTGTTTAGAAACACTGATGAAAAAAACCCCAAAATGGCAAAAAACCCAATCAACTAATAAACCAAATTATTCAAAACTTTATCTGACTCCTTGGTTTCCCACTGGTGTAGTCTTTCTATGACTCTGTTGATTTCCATGAGGAATATTCTTCCTATGCTCATTCTTGCTTGTCTATGCAGTGGCCATTCCATTTTTGAGGTGCTCTGATTCTTTTTTTTTTTCCGCAAGACGACAAATTTGAGTCAACTCAGCAGGTTAATAACAGTGCAGAATCTGGAGCAGAGGCTGTAACACCGAAAAATTGTGACTGGAAACATTGTCCAATCTGGTGGATAAATTGAACCTGGAAAACTGGAGGACAGAATGGACAAAAGATAAGGTTGCTGAAACTCTTTCTTCAATAGCACCAGTTTCAGTCCTGAGCTGAACTAGTGGTGATTAGAAGTTCCTCTCATTTAGTTTTAACTGAAGGTAAGTTTAGTGTGGGGTTTTCCCCTTTCTACTTAAATTTAGGTGTTTAATCAAGCTAAGCTTCCTCTAGAGTCAATGGAGTTGCTCTAACCAACCTGTCCAAATTTATATTTGACTTCAATGTCTAAAATTAGAAATCTGAGCAAACCTGTGCTTTTGTTTAGGGGTTCTGAAAGGCAGATTAAGTGGAGTTAAAAACTAATTGTATGGTAACAATGAAAAGTAGGCAAAGGCCAGTGGTACCTCCCAATTAATTTTACTACAAAAGAGTGGGTCCACAAAAGCCTCTTCTGCTGCCACAGTGCACTTGGCTTGTTAACCAACCATGAAAGGTTTTTATTTTTTACTCAAAACAGTTGGTGTCACTGCAAGCATATTTCCCTGATGCAATTTTCAAAAGTAGTTTTGCCAGACAGGATTTCTGGTTTCTGTTTTAATTGATAGGATAAAGGGGGAGAAACATACATTTTAATGTGATTCAAAAACAATAATTTTAAAGCTGTTTTCCTCATACACCTGTCCATAGCTCATTGTGCAAGATTTTTATCTGTTTGCTCATCTTTCCTTTTTATTTTCACATCATAGGCAATTTTCAAGGGAAAGTTTTCCCACTTATTTCTCAGATCCAAATTTGCCAAATAAGGAGATAATATCTTGGCATACTTCCAGCAGTTTATTCACAGAGCATCCAGTTCCACTAAAGTGCTCTCTACTGGCCATTCCTAATTTTCTGTGTAGTTTTATTATTGGCTTCACACTGCATGTGTTAATTGGCAAAGATTCAGTGCTTTGATAACACCTTAATTTATCTGACCATAATGATGGCCCAGAGTGGTTCATTAATATTTGTGTTAAATACATTAATTAATAAAAAAACCCCCACATGTGAAAAATAGATAGCTCTGGGTGATAGCAGTAATGGAATCATCTTCCTGCCATCACATGCCCAGCCTAAGACTTTGGATAGCAGAATCACAGAATGGTTGGAAAAAATACTTACGATCATCAAGTCTAACCATGTTCACCTCTAAACCATGTCCTCAATTGACACTTCCACATGTTATTTTCCTCATGTCCCTGGGCAGCCTGTTCCAATGCTTTACAACACTTTCCATGATGAAAGTTCTCTACATATCTAATCTAAATCTCCCCTGGTGCAGCTGGGAGCCTTTTCCTCTCTTCCTGTCACTTGTTACCTGGGAGAAGAGACTGACAGGCACCTGACTATTGCCTTATTTCAGGTAGTTGCAGAGACCAATAAGGTCTTCCCTCAGTTTTCTTTTCTCCAGATTAAGATTGAGATTAAGGTGGGGGCCTCTGAATTAAAATAATACTACTGTGCGTGTAGACAGACAAATGCAATGTATGTTTTTTCTTGCTAGGAGATGATGCTCACCAGCATTTCCTGGAGGAAAGGAGAACCTTCACCGAGGTTTCCTTGAGTATACACAAGGGATTGATAGATACAGGTCAGATAAAACCCTGATCCTTCTAGAGGAGCAGTGGGAATCAGACAGGGTAGACAGGGCCAGCCTCCAAATCTTGATATTTTGAGTTGCTTCAGGAGATGCATTTATATGTCACTAATTCAAATATCTTTCCATTAAAAAACTCCACAACATAAACTCTGCCCAGAGCAAAATGCCCTTTCCATTAAGGCTTGAATTTCCCATTAATTTCTTATTCATGTTCTTTTATGGGAAGGTGAACCTGAACAGGAGTTAAGAGGTTAGATTTTGGTAGATTACATTTTTGGTCCCTGCCTAGAAACTTAACTGTACTTTCCAGCAAAATATAAATACCCAGCCTTTATAACAAGTAGGAGCTCTGCTGTTGAAACAAAGGATAATATTACCATACATACTTGAACAACTCTGCTAATTCCTGGAGCTCAGGACACTCAGTATTTCACAGATTTGATCAATTTTTTGCCTGGTCACGTACTCTGAATGCAAATTTGTCCAAGCTCTCTCTATGCAGTGTGCATATAAAATCTGACAGAGATTAATTTTTTCCTATTACTTTTTTTCCTTTTCATCTGCTTGTATGGTGCATTATCTACAACTTAGAGGCTACTTTTGCACATTGACTTGTACTTTGGCACTGCACCCCTGCAAATCTCACTGGAATTGTTTTCTTTTTGTTTTAATGGATTGAGTGGAAAAATTAACACACCAAAGTGAAGAAAGATAGGAAAGGCAGCCTCTCATGTGACTGTGTTTGAAATACTGATGAATTTGTCACAGTTGCATTTCATCTGATTTTGGAGAAGAGCACATACAGAATTGTTTAGAGGTATTCACTGCAACACCTGTGGGATTATATTTCCTAGAAGATTGAAGGGGTAATATTAATTATTGAGAGTTCATTTGTTAGAGAACAGAGGTGATAGTTGGATAAAATAAATTTAAATATGTGGGAACTTCCTCCCAATGCATTTCCTTTTCTACCTGAAACTCTTCTGAAGTTTTTTCTCACTACAGCTTTGTCCTCAGTGAGTTGTCTAGGATTGCTCAGAAAGCCAATTCTGAAACAACACAAAAATTAAGGATTCTTATCAGGTTCCCAAACAGTTTTGAATATCTATGTCTATAAAATTGCTGTTAAAGCCACATCATTTTGGTTTTTTTCAATTTTTAGTGAAAATTTTTAGATCCATTTGGTCTTGAAAAGCTGGCTAAACCTCTGAGCTGGAGTTGCTTTAAGTCATACCTGAAAGATTATATTGTTTACATCTGAAGATTTTTTTATGACTGTTGTTTCTGCCTGGAAAGAGTCAAACCTTGTGCCACAATATTGGAATCAAATCTCGAGTGGGAGCAGTGGCAGTTAGCCCAGACCCTTGGCTGAAGTAGCACTTGGAAATGAACTGCTGTAAATTTTCAGGGAGAAGATTAAATAATTAGTTTGAGGCTGTGGGGATGAGGATTTGATTGCCAGCATTGTTACAATCTTTCCCATAATTATGGGAAAAGCACATCTGAGGGTCTCTAAATATTAAAAATCAAGGGTTTGCAAGTTTTCCAGGGTGAATCCATTATGAGTAAATAGACATGAGGACTCCTGCTACTTTTCCCAATCTAACCTACAACTTATCTAACATGAATCATCCTAACCAGTTTGGATTCCTGCTTTAGGACAAGATGAATTGCCTTGCATTAGATCCTCCTCTTTACATAAAAATGTTAAATCTGGGTAAAAGATTCTAGACCAGATAACTATTTAACATAGTCACATTTAGGTGCAATAAATCCAAACTTTAGTCTCTGTATAAACTGACTTCCTTGCTGTAATTTCAGAATAATATTTTTATAGTTTCTCTGTTTTGTATGTCTTACCTGTTGGATGAAAATTCTAGGTCCTGTAATGTCATAGATCTGGTTCCTGGTCTTTTTTTCGAGATGGAAATTATTTTGAAGCACCAGACAGATCAGGGTTAAATCAACATAGATTTTATTGCCGTGAAATGTTTGATCAAATGTGGTCATTATCTTCATAGACTCATGTAAAACAGGTAGCTTGTATAGGAAATAGAAATATAAAAGATTATGTTTTTCACCACTGAATTATAAATTAAATTAAATGGAAGGAAAAAACCAAACCAAAACTCCAAAGCAATAAAGAGGACATTGTTTGTTGGTGACCAAGTGCGCACTCACATTTAAATACAATCACAACAGCTGCTGTACAGAACAGAATTAATTGTACAAAATAAAGAAAAGCAAAGAATAGCAATAAAAAGATCAGATCTTTCCAAATGACCTTCACCTGGCAAAGGAAAATGAGTTTATCTTCCTCCCTCATTCCCCACACAACCGTATGTGAATTCTTGTTAAACCTGTAATGAGGGCAGAGGCAAAGGATACTTTTATAAATACAGTTCCTGTATAATTTATTGATTCTTCCTTGTGTTGCAGGCTTGCGTCTTCTACAAATGCTGTTTCTTCTTGTCCTTAGAAATAAAGAATCAGAGCAGCAGAACTATTTCTCCAAAGGATAAATGAAAGTCAAATGACCTTGGAATTCACCAGCAGCCCTTTTGGATCCCTAAGACATCTAAGACCAAAATTGCTTGTTGGTATTAGGAAACAAACAAACAAACAAAAAATAGCAGTTAGAGATTGTAAAGTTAAAACTTTAGGCTCTTAGGACAATAAACAGCCCTTCTTGAGCCTGGCTGCAAAATTGTGAGCTGCGCCTGTGCCACTGAGTCATGTCCAAAGGAGGAGATGAACTGGGGAAATATTTACACAGAGGTCCAGGATTTGGAAGGACTATACATTGTGCCTGCTTTTTAGCAGATTTTTCTGGTTTTAGGAAAAGTCAAAGAGAAACTTCAAAGAGCAGATTCCATGTTGATTTGGAGAGCTGAAGTCTTTTCCCAACAAATGTAGGTGTTTATCTTTAAAAAGGAAGCAAATGAAAGGTCTGAATTCACCCCTTCGGCCAGTTCTCCAAGGCAACAGAATGACACCTAGAAGGAGTTAGGGTTAAAGATGGCAGCACAAAGGACAAAGTTCTTGACAGTCTTCAGTTGTGGGTGGCAGAGTCATCACTGCTTGTCTGTTAACAGGCCACGTGAGTTCTGTTCCAGGTCTCATCATCTGATAAAACTCTCTCTTTACTACATTACCTCTCTGTCATGTAATGGTGCTGAATGAGGGCTGTGTGAACAGAGAACCAAATCTCAGGGCAGAGGTGAGAACGTTGCTCCTACTCTGCCAGACTCACCTGCTAAGCTTAGTCAGCACAAGAGCTGTTTGTACTCACAGTGAGTAACACCTTGCTCTAGAAAAATAAGTTTGTAGTTAGTCAGTGCGCTTGCTCCATGAGTGATTTGCTAATAAACACAACGAGTCAGAAGCTGCTCTTTGTGAGTCAAATGTGCCAGGACTTAGGATAAGGAGTAAGTTCAGGGGCCTACTTAAAATGTTTTGAGATTGGTGGTGGGAATAGTGTAACTCACACAGAGCTGAGCAATGGGCTGAAGCACAACAGAATCCAACTACTTAAACAGCACTTGGGTTAATGAATCAATTTTTGGGGTCCAACAATCATAATAACTCATTGTCCTGGCCATGAAACTTTGGAGACTTTTCTCTACTTCTTTGATGATTTTGACATTGGATAAACACTTCTATAATATCTTAAAGGAAGATTTTTTTTCCTTTTTCTGATCAAATAAATTTCCAAGTCAAAGAGACACAAGTATACTTCAATCTGACACAAGAGAGCACCCACTAACTTCAAATCATGAACTTCCTTCAGGTTTATCTAGGTCCTGAATATGTTTTGAGATGGCAATGTTTCCACAGAGACAAGGACTAAGAAAAAAATAAAACCCCCAAATCTACAACATGGGAACATGGACAGCACAGGAATGTAAGTGGGAACCTAGGCTGAGATTTTAACAGGAACATCAGTGAATTCATTGCTTAAAACCTCACTGAAAGTTCCAGTGTCAAAAAGTAAAGATATTTTGACACCAAACTGCTCAGATAGCTAGTTCAGCAGAAAAGGCGGTGATAATTATTGTTCACTCAATAAAATTATTAAGTGCAATTAAAATGAAAAAATATAGAGCCTGCCGATCAGCAAACTTGCAACTACATTTAAAAAAGAATTTTGCTTTTAAAATGTGCTAAAGTACTAAGGGAAAAAACAGAATGTTTGACATGGAAATAGAAACAACTCCTTAATGGCAAGAACATGTAGCAGTTCAATCAGGTAGAATCAGATCTATATAGACAATTAACAAAAATACACAGGGGTCATTAAGCCAAAAACTGGAAGTTCTGGGGCTTGAAGTGTGCTCAGATTTATTAATAGCAATAGATGAAAGGGTAATCCAGGCCAAAAATAATCTGTTGCCCAAGGAACAGAGACTCATAGTGATTATGTAACAGTGAGGGACACAAGTCTTGAAATAAACTATTGTTGGGACCTTGGACCATATCCTGATTAGGCAAATATTTCATATAAGGCTGTATACATATTATTTGCAATGCTAAGCATTTTAATTTGATGGTAATAAAATGTTGCTTTAACAACAGTTTCATAGATTTATTTGCCCAACCCTTTATTCCTCCTTCTCCAAAAAGTTGATGTTTTAGTGGAAAAAACTGAAAAGTATTTCAAAAACCTTTTACTTATATTTTTTGCCCAAACAAAATCTAATTTAAATCTCTCCACATCCTGAAAGAGATGTTCAAATTAAATTGCTTTACAGTATATATTTTACAGATGTTGCAAATCTGCCTGACACAGTAAAACTTTTGATTTTTCCCTGTCCTCTCCCTCAGTTTGGGCAATAGAAAAAGCAGAATGATTTTCTTTTTCACTTTTAATCACAGTTACCTACTTTCACTCAAGTATCTAATGTTTTAGGACAGTTCCCCAATGTTTCTGCTGAAGACATCTCTGAGGACTGTTCATTTGACTTTAGAATTTCTCCAGAAGTACCGGTACATATTCATTAAATTAATTTAATAAAATTAAATTTTTTGAGGCACTTATCTGATCTTAGTGTGTTAAGGAGGTGGAGTTCCATGGAGATACACCTGTTTCCCTCAATGCAGGAGGGTGACTGGATAGCACTAAAGTAGGTATCTGAGTTATACACCTACCCTGAGCAAGGACAACTCTGGGCAAAAGCACAGGATTTTTTTTCCCCCAAATTTCTTTAAATAAACAATCAGGGACTCCTTATTTTCTAGAATGTTTTCTCATGGTGATGCCAATGTCCTTACTGACCTTGAGAGGAACAGCATCATGCCATCATCACTCTATTGCCTCCCATAATTTGAAAGGTGAGGGTGATCTTGTTAATTCAGTTTGATTCCTTGCATCTGGCTCTAAACACTGCAGGCATTTGTCACAGTCCTTAGGTTTAGTCTAAACTGATCATCCAAGGTGTAATCCATGCTAACAACTTCTAGAAACTGAAAATGTGTGTGAGAGATTTTGTCACCCACAGTTATCTACTGCTGTCTCTGGGATCCTCCAGCTCTTCCTCCAAGTGAGTCCAGTTCCCCTAAAGGTTTCATAACTGTCAAAACTCTGTCTTAGATACCTAAAACATCTCAAATGGCTCTAAACATTTACACATGGACAACTATAGCTTTTCCTACCACAGAAAGAGCTGAATTGTCGCTTGGAAGAAAAGGTCTGGTTCTGCTGATCTGAAGTAGAGTTTAGATGGACAACACCAAGCCCTCCCAGTAATACCATTCCTTCCTAACTTTCTCAATAAAGTGATGTTAGAGAAACAAGAAAAAGAATGGAATGAAGTCTCGTTGAAGGAGTTAGAATGTGACTAGAAAAAGTGCCTAGACTCAGAGTCTTGAGCTCAAACTATACTTCCCATGTTTTCTGCATGAGGATGTGTGGTAGGTGGTAAAGTAATATTTCAAAAGTACATTAGCAAGGTTATTACCACTCAGCTGTTGTGGACTAAGCCAATCTGTCTTATTTGTCATTTTGTTTTTATTTTATTTCCAGTGAGTGGATTCTGTTAGACCTCTGCACCTCAGCTGGCTTTATAAAGACAATAAAGTTGCAGAAACAAGCTGTTGGAGAAAAGAAAGCATCATAAAATCAAGGCAACACAAAAGGTGACTCCATTGCCTGCACTGATTGTGTTGAACAGAGACCCAGGTATGGCAGAGTGCTGTGGTACCAGGAGCTGAGAAAATAGAGAACAGAAGCCCATGCTGTCATTTAAACTGAAGTTCACAGGGGGATCAGGGCTCTTACTGAGACTATCAAGGTTTGTTTTCCTTTTAGCCTGCCATGCTCTTTTCACAAGAGACACCATGGCTGCTGCTTGAATGGTCAGGACTGATTCCCAACATGTTCTGGCCTCATTCAGTGCAGCTTTATTTTTCATTCCCACGTACAGGATGGTTCATTTGTCACATGACCCAAGAATTCCTTTTTACCAGATTTCCATGTTGTTTTTTCAGTGGTGAGTAGATCAGGCATTTCCCATGGACCAGAGGAAGCCTTGCTTTCCATCTATCCAGCATGAGAGCAAAGTCAGGATGCTGGAACTGCATGTCCCACAACTGATGCACTGACCCTAACTCTGCTGCTGGAGAAGAAAGTGCTTCAAATTTCATGTGCCACCTCAGCCAGTCCAGAAGTGCTTATAAAAAACAGTGTTAGTGTATCATTCAGAACAATCAAATACTACGTGCACAAAAAAGCAGTTTAGAGCAACATAAATTTTAAAAAAGTGACAATTTCATCACACAATTACTGTACACTGCTGTTCTTAGGGTTGAATACTTTCCTCTCTCACGCTCTCTCTTTCTCTCTGTTTTAATCTTTCTTTTTTTTATTTTCTTTTTATTTTCTTTTTTACTATTTTTTTCCTTTCCCCCCCCCTTTTTTTTTTCCTCTGGATTTGGTCCACTGGAGATAAATTGCCCTCAATGATATATATATTTAAAAAAAATATCAGCAGCAAGACTCTCTCGAAATAGATTCTGTTTGATGTAGCTAGTCTGTCTTTTCTGTTTTGCCCTCTTTCACAGCAGCCTCTGAAGTTTTCCGCAGGGGGGCTTTCTCCGAGTTGGCGTGTCCTTGGCCGGATTCCGCCGCTCCTCCGTTTTTGTGCGATGTGTGCTTTTCCAAGTAGTTCAGCATTTCACTGAGAACAGTTTGGAAAGTGCTTAGGGCAGCACATATTGCAGGAGTTCCAAAACCGTGAGTGATCAAACTACAAATGGGAAGGAGACAGAAGAAGGAAAAAAAAAAAAAAGAAAAAAAAAAGAAAAAAAAAGGGAAAGAAATACACACACACGCATAAATATCAATGCACCCACAAACACTGAGGAGTTTACAGTACGCTCATTTTGCTATACTGAAATTCAAGATTTGCTCCCTAAACTATTTATTACCTGTGGGAGAAACAGAAAAGAAAGGAATAGAGCCAAAGAGCAGACTGCATGCAGCTTCAAAGGTTGTTTTTGGTGGAGCCTCAGTTCTGAAACACCACGGGACAGACTCTCAGCAAGTGCAGACTGACACAGGGCTGTTAACTTCAGAGGAGCCAAGACAGAATCCATGCCCTTGGCTCTTCAACATTGCTAATTTTCTAGTGTCATAAAGTCTGGCTGCCCCTTCTTGGGTAAATAAAAAGAATTCTGTGTGGCTTATTCAAAATTCTGGATCATACTTGGTTGACTTTGTGATCTTGGAGATCTTTTCCACCTTAAGGATTCTGTGATTTTATAACTCTTAAACATGACCTGGTTATTCTAAATGAAGATAAGACTGTATCTATACTAGGAAATTCAACAAAGCCAAGGATACCATCTCCAACCCTCAACACAATTGGCATAATTTGGCCATATCTTTGCTGCTAAACTCATGGAGCATCCAATATGGTGAGATCTGAAGATCCTGTTGGGAATAGACCCTGGCCAATACCCTTGGCCAATACCCAAGTGATGAACAGAAAATGTTTCACATAGGGCTGGTTTAGCCAGGCTGAATTAATGAACAATCCTAACCAATTATTGGCAAAAATAACACAGTTCTAACGATGCTTCCCTGGCAGTGTTGAATTTACTGTTAGAGATTTGCCCTGTTGCACCTGTCATCTAAACATCTAAATAAGGGGATTTTATAAACACTGAATTTTTATTGTCATTGTTCATGGCTGCCACCTGTAGATCCAGAAGTGTGTAAGTTTTCCGTAAGTCTCATCTCTTGGATAATATCTTTGTGAAGACCATAGAATCCCAGAATTTTCTGGGTTGGAAGGGACCTTCAAGAACGTCTCATTCCATCCCCCTGCCATGGGCAGGGACACCTTCCACTATCCCAGGTTGCTTCCAGACCCATCCAGCCTGGCCTTGGACACTTCCAGAGATCCAGGGGCAGCCACAGCTTCTTTGGGAAACCTGTGCCAGGGCCTCTCCACCCTCAGTGCGAGGAATATATCCCAGTATCCCACCTAACTCTGCCCCCTGTCAGTGGGAAGCCATTCCTCCTTTTCCTGTCACTCTATGCCCTTATCCAAAGTCCCTCTCCAGCCATCATGGAGCCAGTTAGGGTACTGGAAGGGCTCTAAGGCCTCCCCAGAAGCTTTTCTTCTCCAGGCTGAACAATCCCAATCCTCTCAGGTTTTTCTAGTAGCAGAACTGCTCCAGCCCTCTAAACATCTTCATGGACTCCTCTGGACTTGCTCCAACTGCTCCAATGTCTTTCCTGTGCTGGGGACCCCAGAGCTCCATGCAAACCTGCAGGATGTCCCAGCTACCATAGGATATGGGACCTGACACTAGAAATCAGTTTTTAGGCAATTGACTTTGGTACTATTTGCCTAAATATTATGTGTGTAGTGTAAGATGATCATGAAAGGGCCAAAAAAGCTAAGTTATGGGGCAACCAAGTTGTTCTCCTTGTTATAATGATTCATTTTGATAAGTGGTATGTGAAAACAAAAACCCTGCCCTAATCATCCAGATGTTTAGTTTTAATTTAGAAACATAAATTAAAAATTATTTCAAAGATTGAAATTCCATTGAAATTTTCAAAAGTGATTTCAGTTATTTTAATCCCACTCAGAGAAGGAAGAAGATGAAAGGAACAGAAGCTAATTTTTGAGTTTGTGGGCATTTTTGAGAAATCAATACTTTATATTGGTTTGGGTGAGGGGAAAAGAAAACCCACATCACAGCGATTTTGTCAAGGAAAAATAACTGTTTCCTATTCCCTGCTGGTTAAGATTTTGTCCCTACAGTCACTCTTTGGCTGTCTTGGGCACCACGTCAGTAAATCCTGATCTGATGCAGAGACCCAAGTGAGGGTTCGAAATATGAATGTTTCAGCTCAGTGACCTGTTTCCTCTGCACTTTGGCTTCTCAGTGTTTCCAGGCTTTTTAGAAAAAAGGTGAAAATGTAGGGACTGAGGGGAAAGAGGTTTTAGAGGACATGGACAATTGGTAGGATGTTGTAAGTATCAAAAAAACCAGCATGGAAAAGGCTTCAAGATATTTTTTTGGGTCACCTTTCTGTCTGCTAGACATGGGAAACATATTTAATAGGAAAGCTGGTATCTTAGGGAAGACACAAAAAATATGTGAATTCTAACCAAAATGAGTGCTCAATATGGAAATATGTCTTCATTTCAGATTGGGAGTGGCATACTCATTTATAAAAGGTCTCCAAAAGGTTATTTCCAAATAACTAGCATTTAGAACATTTATCCATCAGTCTCCAGGCACTTTTCAAAGCAGGAATTTATATTTATTCCCAGTTAGTAATGCAAGGAAAATAATAATTAAATATTTACAAGCAATATTTTGCAGACATCAATTAATAATACCACATAAAGTTTGGATGCTTGAAGTTTGAACTTGTATCAATATCCAGATCTTTATAATTTAGCATTGAAAAGAGGTAAACATACCTCAGTTTAATTTTATTTTCTTTTTAGGTATGCCTGGCATACCAGAAATATAAAAATCATCACCATTGTAAGTCATGTTTTAAATAGCTGTAAAGACTAGATCATCAGTAGCATAAATGAGTATTTTAAGCCCTTTCAAGTCACTTTAGGAGTCAGGTTATTTAATGATTTTGTGTTACATTTTATAATAATTTCTGGTTTTCAGAAGTCCAGGGAAATGAAAATGTGGTGGAGTTTGCAGGAACAATAAGCAAGAAAAAGGAAATTAAAGGTGTAATTACTATTTATATTATTGCATGATTTTTACAATGCTTGTGTGATCTTCTGGGTCCTGGTTTGGGGAACTGACCATACCGAGACACGTAAAAATCTTAATGATCTTGCAAATAAAAAAACCTAGTGTATGTATTATAGAAGCCGGAAATATTTGCATTCATTCATTCATTCATTCATTCATTCATTCATTCATTCATATTTCCAGTAGATGCAAATCATAGAATCACAGAATCATTTAGGTTAGGAAAATGCCACCATGATCAGCAGGTCCAACCATTCTCCCAGCACTGCCAAGCCCACCACTAAACCATATCCCCAAAAGCCACATCCACTTAATTATTGAGCACTTTCAGGGATTATTGAACACTTTCACCATTTCCCTGGGCAGCCTATTCCAATACCTGACCACTCTTTCAGCTAAGTTTTTCCTAATATCCAATCTAAACCTCTCCTGGCTCAACTCAAGGTTGTTTCCTTATGTCCTATCACTTGCTACCTGGGAAGAAAGACTGACTCCCACCTGGCTACAATCTGCTTTCAGGGCATTGTAGAGGCTGAGAAGGTCAAACAAAGAGTAAGTTTAATAGAGTAGAGGATTAAATGGAAAATAAACTTTCTGGCCTACAATGTTTGAAACTTTCAATTTGGGAACAAAAGGAATGATACTGTGTTCATTTGACAGCTCAACAGACCCTGAGAAGTAAAGTGGGAATACTACCTTCAAACTTAGAGAGATTGTCTCAGAAATGATCTCTAGGGGTAGGAGCAAACTTTAATGTTCTGCAATGCTGAACAAGACTGTAGAAAATCCCAGAATGGGAAAAAATCTGATATTAAGATATGTATGTGTAGGTGCCAACTTGTAGGTGTAAACATCAGCAGTGCCAAACTCCCGTTACCACCAAAGTGGACTTAATGTAGTTTCTTGTCTGTAAGAGTCTACAGTGATTTGATATGTCCTGTGACATTTGGAAGAATCTGCACAGATTTGATAGATATGACACAGAACTGAAGTCCAGCCTGCTTCTAGATGTTTTAGTGCTGGGCAGGTTACCCTTGTGTATCTCAAATTGTTTACACAAATGAATTGAGCCCTGGGGTTTTGTTCAATACAGTCACAGAAGTCCGGAGAATGAATTAGCACATTAAATGGATGTGTCTCCTTTATGGTTAGCTGCACCATTCCCTGGCTACACTACAGGGTCCATCCTAAATAAAAATGTGATTTGGGTGCTATTTGAGATGTTCTGGGGTACCCAGACATCTATGTCATATGAACAGATGACAATACAGAGAGGTTAGAGGGGACCAGGACCCTTTTAAAGCAGCAGTGGGTGGATGGAATACCTAATAGCACCTAAAAATGCTAAGCTATGTCTTTCCCTAGATCTTCATTGACTACATGAGAAGTTCAGACATCCAGTTTACATAAAAGCACCAAGATATTGCTACTTTATCCAGAGCAGAATCTGAAACTTATGGTTTAAAAAACTAATGCTCATAGAAAAAGAATGTTTTGGAGTAAGGGGTGTATTTCCTTTACAGTTTAGCTTTTTAGTTACCAGTAATCGTTAAATATGGCAGCTCTCACCAACATAGCCTTATGTTTCTTATTAAAAAGCCAACTCTTTTTAGTGAAATGGTGCTGCAGAGTCTTGTGGTAACTCTACTTTTAGTTCCTGATGAATAGATTCCTCTCCACAAATGGGGATATGCAGAGCTTTTAATTTTCCCATGAAGCTTATTAAGAGAAATAATTTTATAGAAAATTTCTAACCAGCCCTTCTTGCCAAGCTCCTATGAGGGTGTATTTTATTAGGCTCACTTTAGGTAATGAGCATAAAAAGGCCGAGAGACATTATCTTCTACTTTATCTCACATTTCTATCAGTAATTCCCCTTGCTCTAATTTTGGTGGTCCTTACTTCTCTGCAAGTTAAAGTCTTTGAAAAATTCAAGAAAGTTGGATAATTTCCCTTTGCTGATGAAAGTAAGTTTCAAGTTTGGAAGAAAATCTGATTTTACATTTAAATCAGACATAACAGACGGAAGATTAATGGCAGAGCATTCAAATGTGTTTCCTGAAAGTCAAATTTAGCTGCCTGATTTTCCAGGCTAATTGAGCTCACACTGAAATAGGTTCATTTTTGGTATTCTCCACACCTATGAAAGGAGTTGCTTTCATTATCATACTTTCATTTGGGTTTATAAGCCTAAAATTAAACATGGTGGTTTCATAATGGAGTCTTCTGGGTATTCTCAGCTTTGTAGTGCATCCCACTCCAGCACCTATAAACCAAATTTATTGTTCTGAGAGGCAAGGCTGAAATCTCTGATTCTGATGTTGGAGAGGTGCAGAAAAAGCCAATGAATATCAGGCCAACACATTACAAAGCCTGGTGCTTAAGGATATCCAGACCTGCCTGTAATTTTGCCCAATGCTATGATGCAATTATGTCTGCTCATGTTTTAATGATGGCCTTACTTAGAAGTGGAAAGATCCAAGTGCGCCTGAAGGCTTGGAGTCTCGTTTGGCAACCACCTCAAGGACTCCTCCCTACCCCAGGCTGGTGTAGCTCTGACATGAAGCAAAAGAAACAGCTTCCCTCTCAGTGGGGGGGAGGAAGAGGCCATCTGCACGGAATGTTTACATCCTCATTTAAAATAAATCAGCCCTTTAAAATAATAATAATGAAGACAAAACAACCTTGAACCTATTGGTCAGATTTTCTTAGAATTTTGTGAAGACTCTGTGATTATCCAAATTCAACAGCTCACAGCTGATGACAGATGGTAAGATATGATATGACATTTAGTGGCTGTAAAGGAAATGGTAAAATATTTGCATCTCTTCACTGACACAAGTAACATCTGAATATAGAGGTGAGAATATTGACTTTGAGGGGCTTCTGTTGATTTCAAGGTCTCTCTTGTGAAGGTTGCCTAGAAAGTTAAATGGTGATAACTTTGCTTCAGAAGATCAGAAGGTCTAACCATGACAAAAGTTAGACTCATCGTCAAAAATCAGAACATGGGCAGTGTATATTACAGGGATAAGAAGGATCAGAGTAGCAAACAGTACAGAAGTTGCCTTCAAACTAGGCTCTCATGTGTTCCTTCTGTTCATAGGGTATTAAGGACAAGTCCTTCTAAGTAGATGGACCTCCTTCTACCATATGTAAAAGCCAAGGAGAAAATAGGAGAAGAGCTGATGACCCAAATTTAAGATAATCTATTTTGGCTGATGCCCCAAATTTAAGATAGTCTATTTTAGATCTGTAAATTTCAGACTTTGGGGCTCATTCTAAGAAGAATTTGGGATTAATTCACACTAAGAATTACCCAGGCAACAGACCTGAAACTTCCAAAAAATGTGTTTCTGAACTGTAGACCAAAGTTTAAAACATTTAGTGGTTTGTCTTTATTTTATGGGAAGGCAAACAGATGAAGTTCATTCAATTTACTATCATCCATAAATTTTTTCCAGTGAGGAAATGTAGCTGAGAAACCCTACTGCTCTCCTCAAATGAGAAAGATCAAGAATTAATGTTTATAAACATGGTCATGACAAAGTGCAATCAATTTCCTAGCCTTTTAATTTGGAAAGGAGGGGAGGGCATCCCTTTTACTTTTGGGACACACAAGAGTGCCTGAAATGCTTTAAGAAATCTCAAGTGCTGCATTGAAAATCTAAGCACCTCCAAGATTTTTTTGCTTCTTTTATAAAAGTACATATTTTTTTCCCATGATTATGGAACGTAGTTTTTAATGAATCAGATAAAAAAAAGAAAACAGATTTTTGTCTGGTTTTTTGACTCCATAAATTATGACTTTAAGGGAATATGGTGTCATACAAACCATGACAAAAACCTTTTACAATATTAGAAATTAAAAAGGATTTAGTTCATCAGGAGAGCAGGTCAAGGTGATTGAGACCTTACTGTGAGAAGATCAAAGAAGGAATCCCTTGGAAAAGAAGTGAGGGAATGATCCCAGAAGAAGGCACTCTAATACTTATGATAAATAAAGAGACGAGGAAAAAAAGCAAAAATATAATCTAAAAAAGAAATAAACCAAAATTTTAAACAAATATGTTGGTTTATAGTGCCTCAGTGTTAGACACCAGTGTTGTTCCTCTCAGATAACAAAATCCAAAGATTGAGGGAGCTCCTGGAAATCAAGGAACTCTAGAGGGCACCAGAGGTGTTTCACCAAAAACTTCATTGTACACCAGGCTTCTTCCAGTCCCTGCATCCAAACAGGAGGCTGCTGCTGTGAACTGAGATCACTGGAATTACAAAAGAAGCTGCTCTACCTCCTGATAAGCAAAGAAGTGTAAAAAAAAGAAGAGAGAACAATGTACAAAAGGGGGTGAGCACACCTTTGAAGGCAACCCACAAGTAAGTCTTTGGGTTTGGCTTCTTGTTACAGTTTAAAGAACATGCTGAGCTTCAAAACCTGTTTCAGTGCTCCGTTTTCCCCTTTGGAAAGAAGGATGTTACTTTCTCACTGCTCCCAAAGTCTGGGATTCTGGTTTCTTGTCTGTCACTTTTGGTGTCACCTCGTCAGCGCGATGCCAGGCACTGGCAGGAGGCTGACAGCTCCAGGCTCGGCGAGCAGCTGAGCGACAAAACTCTTGTCTCAAACGGCTTCACAGGAAGGGAGTTTCAAATCAGCTGGATGGCTCGACAGAACACAGAATGATCCATGAGGATGCTGATTGCTTTCATTACCTAACTTTAGTATTCTGAACCTATTACTTTTTTGCGTGTCTGTTTTTATAAGGTTTCTGCAGTGAAAGGAGCGTCACATACAAGAAAGTAGTTTTCTCTTTGCTGTTTTGCTGTCTTTTTATATAAAATAGAAGATCTGGGTGTGATTTTGCATCTTGATGAAATGTAGCCTTGAAGTTAAAGGATCAAATACAACTACAGTAATCAGTGCATAATCTTCTTTCCCTATATGATGGATGGAATTAGTAGAATATCTTGAATTTCCAAACACCACAGATTTGGGACACAAGTGTCCCAAAAACAAATGTAGAAGATATATCCATACCAAATTTTACAAGTGAAGAAAATGAGGCTAGGAGGGTGTTTGGTGAGGTCATGGAGTCTGTATGTAAAAACCAAGACACAGACACAGATCTTGTGAGTATAATCTTAGAAAATCTTCTGTTTGAAAGGTTTATGTGTAATGGCTTTGGTACTGCAGCACAGAATGTGGGTTATTTTTGATGGGGTTTCTGCTAACTCTAGTTTACAGAAGGTTCTGGGAAACCAATAAAAGAATTCTGTTAAAAATTAAAAAAAAAAAAGCAAAAACTGTTCTGATGTAAGGGCAGGTTAAGAAGACAAAGACATGAAGACGTATCAGTTAAAACATTCAGGTTCCTGGCTGAATCACCAGTCAAATGGAAGAGAGAAGAAGGTATGTGCTCTCTTCATTCAACAGGAGAGAAATATTATCTAAAATATATATTTTTTAAAAAATTGCTGTCTTATTGATTTGCATATTTGGTTCAATTGGAGGGATACCCTAAATGCTGATCTGAGTGGCAGATGCATGTGAAACAGGATGTCTCTTCACACCTAAAATGACCCTAGGTCTCCCCACTCACCAGACAGATAAATCACTTTAAGGTTCTTAAACTGAAGCTGAGGAATGCTGTTGGTTCAGCTTTAGCTGCATTAGCAAAGTGAGAATACAGAGATTCCTCAGGCCATGAGTGACCTATCAATAAAACATTTTTACCTGAAAGTAGTGGCCATAGCTAAGCTTCCAACTGAGGCAAGGCTGGCAACAGCTTGGGAATTGTTTGGACAGAAAGAGATGGTCTTGGCCAAATTCATTCAAGGAACCACAGAAGCATCCAAATGTTACATTTGTGATCCAGTGTTCAGGTCGAAAGTCACACAGTTCATTAGATTAATTTTTGTGTATCTTTTGAGGTGTCTTAATTTCTGCCTGTCTTCATTCCTTCTTTGAAATGTGACAGAAACACTTCCCTTCTTCACAGCAGGAATCTCTACAACAGAGAATAATTGGTTCACCTGGTCTGGTTCTCTGCTCTGGGGAGGGCTGGATGCACTAAACTTGTGGCAGTGCAAAACACCACAGAGATGAGTGATATGAAATTAGGGATAGTCCCCACACTGACATGCCTCAGATCTGCCTGTACAGCCCTAAAAGGAAAAGGATGGGGTTTGATGGCTGTGCTGTTCAATGTTGCTCCAGATCCAGCAGAAGAGCCTGCTGCTTGCAATGTCACCATTCAGCTCTGCTGATTTAGAGGCAGAATTATGTTGTTGGGGGTTATTCAAGACTTCACCATCTCCCCTCACAGCTACCTGTGCCATAAAATCTCTGAGTGTGTCAGAGCTCTTGTGTCTCCAGGCAGACTTGTCTTCACCTGCCCCAGGTCATGATTGCCCTCCTTTTCTGTTTCTGGGCTTTTCTAAAGTGAATTATTCTCAGTGTCTTATAAATGTTTTGCTTGCATCTATCCTTTTGCTATCTCTGAATGTTACAATCTTACTATGCTAAAGAAAGATTTATTTTACTTGAAAGGTCCTGAAAAAAAGTGGGTTTAGATCCAGCCTCTACTACATTAGGGTTAGAGGGAGTTTTCCCTTTCCCTTTCCCTGAGATGAAGCCTCTGCTTTACTTTCCCTTTTTTTTTTTTTTATTTAATCTGGTAGGATTTGAATCTGGTTTAAATTTTATGAGAAAATAACTCTCCAGCTTTTTCCTCTTCCATACTCAGGTGCATGCACATGTACACAGAAACCTCACATGATTCTGTGGGACTCTGGGGAAAAACCCTCTTAATTATAACTAATTTATAAGTATTATAAATATAGAAGTATTATAAATATTATAAGTATTTATAATTATTCTAAAATACATATAAGCAAATACTTAAAAGTAAATAAGTATTTTTAAAGTATTATAAATATTATAAGTATTTTAAAAGAAACTAAGTTTTATATAAGTACTTTCCTTTTCTCTTTAATTTTCACTTCTCTTTCTTTTGTTCTTGCTCTTCTCACTCTTTACTCTCCTGTTGATCCTTTTGAAAGTAAGGCGTGAGAAAAACAGGTTCCTCTCATTAAAGCTGCAGGAAATTTCAGGTTCTTTTCTAGTACTGATATGCTGACTTTGCTCTCCTTTGTCGTAAACCCAAAAATACTTTGCACAAATCAGCCTTTAGAGGACAATAAAGAGCTCCTGTGTCTGGACAAAAAGTTATGGAAATAGATTTTCCCAGAATTTTTTTGTTTGCTCCACGTCTTCTTGATGAATTTTTCCTCAGAAACTGGCGGTGGGGTAGCTCAAGTGGTGACTTTCAGGCCAGGTACAACCCACAGGATTATTTGTGTTAAAGGTGTGCAAGACCAGGTTGAGTGGGGCTTTGAGCAGCCTGGTCTGGTGGAAGTGCCACTGCCCATGGCAGAGAGGTTGGAACAAGGTGGTCTTGAAGGTCTCTTCCAATCTTCCCAGCTCAAAGAAGAGCTGAAGGACAGGTAGGGCTGCCCTACAACCTATCACCTCTTCCTGAATGCAGATTTATGTAATGCTTGGGAATCTGAGCTACCCCAACACTTAACCTGTGAGATTTGGGATCCAGCCCTGGAAAGGCAGGACTTCCCTAAATCTAAATTTATAACATAGGCAAGGCACCTGACTGGGCTGTAATAAGGGCTGGTGCTTCCAGGATTTCTAAATTCACGCATTTATTGGTGATATATATGTACCACTGTGCCCAGAAACAGTTTGGGTTAGTGCTAGTCAGACCAGACAGAAAAAACCCAGAAATTCTGCAGATGAAGAGAAGCTCAGGTGGCCAATGCCTCTTCTCTGGCACTACTTTTATCTGCTAGTACCAAGATATTTGAAGTTATTTGAGGTTATCAATATAACTTCATCAGCCTACTGATAAGTGAAGTTATCAATGAAATTTCTGTCCAGTAAGATCCTCTAAAATGTATTGAAAAGGGAGAAAAGTTGAATGAAGTAAACATAAAATGATCCTGGGTCAGGTAGCGGGCAATATTTGCTGCTATAAATGTAAGGATCTGAATTGTCTGTTCATGATTGCATAATTTTGGAAAATCACTCCTCGTGGAGCATTGAGTTTTGAATCTGGGTCAGATGAACATTTCGGACAGCAGCTGCACAAACAGGGGTGTACCAGAGGTGTACAAGAGACCCTGATTTTTTGCATAAGGTTGTGCAAAATCCAGCAGTTTTCAGGCTCACTGGCAGCTCCTTTGGAGATTTCCCTTTTTGTGCTTTGTGTGAAATTTGAGTTTGGAGTTTGAACAAACCCAACACTTCTGATCCCTTCATGGGGACTATCCTGTACTTCAGGTTGGGCACATTTGCAGATCTTGATGAACTAAGACTCAGCGGAAAAATTTCAGAGAGAAGTGTGAACTTGAAGATTTCAAACAGAGGAAATGGGAAACAACTGCTTCTATCTGACCTGTGCCAGGCTGTGAATCCTGGTCTTAATAATTAACATAGAACAGGTAACATCACGAGAAAGTGTACACAACTCTACACTGAACAGCTGTAGGGGAATTTATTCCTAAAGAAAACTCCCTTTCACCCCAATGTAGTAGAGGCTGGATCTGATTCCACTGTAGATATCGGATGTTATAGCTCTTCAGAAAGTCTCAATATCTTAGAACCTATTTTAATAATAGACATTTGTGTGATTCCTCTGACTTTTTTATGGTCATAAAAATTCTCTTCGGATTTCTGAAGATTTCATCAGATCATAGAATCATGGAGTGATTGGGTTGGAAGGGACATTAAAGACTCTCTAGTTCCCCCATGGGCAGGGGGTTGGAACAAGATGAGATTTAAGGTCCTTTCCACCCAAACCATTCTATGATTCTGTGATATTTAATCTCAAAAAAACAAGGGGTTGAGATGATCTGGGTGTGAAGACTGATGGATTTAGGGGATGGGAACAATGATTTTTTTGCCTGCATTAGGTTTAGTTGTCCACAGTGTAAGTGTCTAGTGTACTGGTTGGTTAATCTCCCATTCTGGTGGAGATCTAGACCAGACTGTACAGCCAATGGAGTTTAGAGAGAAATTCTAGCTACACTGATGTACACATCTGTGCTAGACCTGTTTAGTTCATATTTCTTGAGCTATACAGTGATGTTCATGGACACTGTGGCAGAAGATGTACAGCTGGCTGCCGTGGAGGCTCCTACAGGCATCTGAGCAGAGTCAGAAGCCCAGGTCAGAAGCTGATCTGACCCCAGCATCTCTACACTAACTGGAAAAGGAATATGGTCTCAGCTCCACCTCTGGGTCTGGCAGCCCTCATCATTCCCTGAGCACAATCAGGGAAGACTGATTTAAGGCCAGGGAAGACCCTGTGTAGGATCAAGGCCTGTGCTCTTCCAGGTGCCCATCTTCAGTCCAACACTTAAGCTCTGCAGCAGACATGAAAGAAAGTGCTGACGGATCCAGAGCTGCCTGCAGAAGCTTTGCCCTCCAACCACTGAAGGCATCAGAGAAGGAAGGATGGGAGCTCTAGCAGTTGACAGTTTTGTAGCTGAAGCCTTCAGCATTTTATCCTGACTACTATTTCTACTTTAAACACAGGAATCCTTGGGGATTAGCCACCTCTTATCACATTTCCTCTGTGTGCATGCAATAGGGAATTATCTTTTTTTTTTCACAAGCTTAGGTAAAATCCTAAGGGATTAAAATCCCTCTATGAGCATTCTGCATAAGTAACGATGTTTCTCTTGATGTGTGCATGTAGTTGGGTGCTTTGGAGGGTGTATTATGGAAAATATACACACAGCTGGGTGCTCTGTGTGTGCACATGCACAGCACTGCTTGAGAAAAGGAGTGGGGTGGCGTGCTCCTACACAGGTGGGATACACACAGATGTGTGTAACAATAAACAGGAATGTCAGGAATGCGTGCATTTGTGAATGGGGAATTACCCTTGCCTCTCCACATCTCAACAGGTGTAGGGAAGAAGTGGGATGGTGGGTATTTTTGGGATTCCACTCAAAGTCTGAGAGACTAAACATTAGTTATTACAGCACCTATCAGAATGTTAGTAACAGATGTTGGGACATTGGGACATGGAAGTTGTCTGTCCAACCAGTGAAAGAAGAGTGGCTCAGCTGATTGTGCTAGAGAATATACAGCACAGTTCTAAGCCTTTATAGTGCTATGAAACTTGCTTAATATTATGGTTTGCAAACTCTCTGGGACAGTTCTTCACATGTTTTTTTTCATATATTAGCTAGTGGATGAAAAAAATTAACAACTGGTAGCCCCAGCAAGTCATGTATTCCCCTCTGTGGCCTGAGCAAAGACAGGAGCACCTCCAGGATGTTCCATCCAACTTATCTTTTATAGATATCTTAGATGACCCCCACTATTTCAAAGTGGCCCTCTGAAGATTCCCCATCACTCCTGACTGTATCTGACACATCACCTAAAGCAAAAAGGTGAAACTGCACAGCGGCTCCTGAGCTAATAAATTTGTGACCCCAAAACATCTATACACTTTTATACATAATTAAGATAAAACTCTAATGAAGTTTGTGGACTTGGCAAGCCTGTACCATGTACAGCTTCTAAGCCTGTTTAAACCAGTACCTTAAATATTGCTCAAGAACTGAGTCTAAATATATCATCAGTCTGGCTTTTTAGTGCGAGTCAGCTTTAATTCTCCCAGATTTTTCCAGTGTGTTGTTTGGAAATTAGTGCAGTAAAATTGTTTTAGTAGGTAACGTACTTCAAGGCCAGCCTGCTTTGGAAGCCAGAGAGTTAATAAAATGGTCCTTGTAAGACATTGTCAAATTATCACAGTGGCATAGAGGAGCTTCTGAAATTATTTATTTAATTGGAAAGGATGCAACCTCTTCTTCCTATTATTTATATTTTGATTATTTTTATTATATTGGTTCAGAATTTCTTTCTATGCTTCTGGACCTTCCACTTGTAAACTGTGATTTGGCTCATGTTTAAAGCAAGACAACTTCCTGGCCGGATGGGGAGGTTTGAACAGTAAATGCAGAAAATATCCAAACTCAGACTGTGGTCCTAGAAGCAGGTTGAATGCAGCAAACTTGAACTATATTGCTAGATTGCTAGGCAAACCTGCACTTTTAATAGTCACAGCCAGCAGGGATTATGGACGTTAATGAATTATTTGCATGTCTTTTAGGTAAGGGAACAAATACCATTAAAACATCATATGCAGTCTAAATCAAAAGTATGGATTTTTAGTTTCCTCCTTCAAAATCATACCTGAAATGTGTTAAATGTCTCTGGATGTCGAGGTCTAATATTGGAGTTGGTCTGGAGGATCCGAGGGGTGATCTGTCTTGACTTAGAAGGTCTTGGAATTCTTTACATATTTGTCTAAAAGGAAAATGGAAATCCTTCAATAAACCAGCTCTAATCTTTCCCATAAAGCTGATTCCCAAAACACTCCCACCTTGTCCTGAGCGATCTCATTCATAACAGAATTGCTTGGCAGAATTGCAGTTACAGAAATTAAAGATAAACAAATCCATCTCTGGCTTACCTGCCCCAAATTCTCAGAACCAACAACATACAGAATCTCTTGAATGGAAATATTTTCCCTGTGGAACCATATTACTTCTAACATTTGAAAATGTGATTTTAAAATCCCTGAATAGGACCCATTTGGCAGTGTTAAGTGTTAAGTCTAGCTTAGCTCACCTACCTTGGCAGCAAGCCTTATGGTTAATGGAAATGGAGAATTAGCATTAGAATATGCCTGAAATGTGTAAATTACTCTAATATTTAGTTTATGTAAATACACCAATGCTTGTACATGGGTTTGTGTACATTGTGGGCACTGCTTTTTCTGCAAGTTAAAGTCCTGGATATTTTGGACTTGCCTCCTTGACTCCCAACCCTTAGGACAAAGGGGCTGTGAAGGAAAGACCCCTTGTAGTGAGAATTCAGGGTCTGTCTGCTCTGGTCTCCTGGTGGGAGCATAGTAGCCCATCTTCTTTGTAAAGGATGGATGGTCTCAGTGTTTTCCATCTCCCTCTTCCCTGAGGCTTCTCAGGATGCCTCAGCACCTGGGGGTTTAATTTATTCCCTGGAATTTCCCCATATAGGACCTAGCAGTAGGAAACACCCAACAATAAGGCCTCTTGTTCTTTTGTTGTTGCCTTGCCGTTTGTAAATTAGACTAGGTATGTTCTACCAACAAACTTTTTAAAAAAGAAACCAAATCAGTTCCATTTAGCTCATGTCCTCAGAAGATCATTATCTGGAACATGAATGAACAGACAACACTTACTTTGACTTGGTTTATGATCCAGTTAATCAAAAAAAGGAAAGGGGACCTGTTCAAACCAGCATGGATCTCTCCATTGCCTATACTGGAAATAAATGCAGTAATGGGAGGTCAGGAGGGTGTGACCACATCCAGATGATCAGGACACCTACTTGGGGACCTGATCTTTGTCGAGTTAACCTGGTACTGGTCACAATGACTACATGCAGCCTGGTAACAGTGGCACCCAGTGAAGTGTAGAGTGACAAGGGCCACCCTCACACCTGCAGACCATTTGTCACCATCTGATAACATCCATGCAGTTATACTCCTCTGGTCTCCTAAATCCTGGGGCTTCCTGAGAATAGACCCCGTTGTGGGCTCTCCCCCAGGACTTGCCCAAAAGATATTTGGGAGAATTCAATGAGCCATTGTAACATTTTAGTCACTTGGACAAGTGCAATCTGATGACTCAGTGTGTGTGTGGTTTATTTTGGCAGCATAGATGCAACCACCGTGCCTAGGGGCAGTTTCTAATACTACAGAGCATCTCTGTTGGTCCATGATCCCTTTTAGGAGACTCGTTGCACACCTGGTCCTAGATAAAGTTTGGGTTCTTCATTATCACCTTGTAACTCCTGTCTTTTGGGACATGGGTTATAATGGAAAAAATGGGTAAAGTCAGCTTGTTGGTCTTTACAAAGTCCTTCACTGCTGAGTTATGAGCAAGAAAAATTGTGCTAGGCTGGTTTTATCCTTCATTTTATGACAGTGATACAAGCTGGGAACAGATATCTTGGATAGCTCTCTCTTGACTAAGAGGAGAGGCAGAAACCAATTTCCTGCTGTGCTGCTGGACCCCCATCCAAGCCTGATTTCTCTAAATGCTTGTCATCTGCATGGACCTAGACACTGACTGCTTGAAAAGACAGCATCACCCCAGCCTTTCAGGCAAAGAGAGGTATTCAGCAGAAATGTATGTAAATGCAGCATACAGTTTTTAATGAATCAGGTCCTTAGAGGAAAAACAGTTCTTTCAACAACTGAAAACAGTCAGTCATTTTGGCTTCTAAACAATCCACTATCCCCAGTCGGCCCTGTCAGCACTGCTCTTCTCTCCTTCGTCCAACCTCTACTTTCTACCTGTTGAAAAAGTTCATCTTACAAGTTCTTTTATTTTAACAAAGGAAAGTGTCAGAACCAAGTATGCAATTAAGTTCCCTTCTATCTTCACGTGTCAAAAGTCTTTACTGAATGTTGGCAGATTGAAATAAAAGAAAAAAACTTTTTTATTATACATGAAAACCTGCAAAAGGCAGTAACCTACTTTTTTTTTTCAAGGGGATTTCTAGGCAAAGTGATGTCTCAGTGCCTCCACTACCAGTAAAATATCACCTGGGGTAGTGACAGGGAAAGGGGTTGCCAGTTTTTTGCTGTGTTGGACTGTGATTGTGAAAAAGATGGTTGTGCTGTCCTAGGGGGGCCACAGGTTAATAAAAATGGTCCTGTTCACTCCTGCATAGGAGACATCCAATGATTGTGGTGCATGGTCAGATGACCCACTATATGGCCAGAAAAAGAGAAAAAAATTCTGTACTGGGTCAAAACAAGAGGCCATGATCTCTACCAATGGCCAAAGCAAATGTCTAGTGTTGAGTACAAGAGTGAGGCAAATGTGAGCCCATTAATATGATTTATTCCAAGTGTGGCAGATTTGCCAGGTGTCCAAGGACCAGACATCAGAGAAGCGTCACGAGCCAGATGCTCGTGATTAGTCTGTGCTGGCTGTAATCAACTCCACAATAAAATTATTATTCACAGTATTCTGGTTTGGTCTGTGTAAATGTGGATGTATCTGTCCCTCTGATCATATGGAAGACCTTGTGCTGTGAAACACTGGGGTATTTCCTGTAGGATGCTGTGCCTCTCCAGCAACTGGAATAGTTGACACAGCCTTCAGCAGTGTCGCAACTGTCCAGTCTGTGAACTGGTCAGGTTCTGTCCCCTGCTGTAAAACATCTTGCTCTGCAAGGCACATTGACCCATGTTTAAAGACCCTATAAAACCAGGTCCAACTATATCTTTTCTTTATGTAAATTTAATGTGTATCCTGAGACCTTTTTTACGTTTCTAGGGTTGACAGGCCAATATAAAAACTCTTTGGCCAGAATTGTGACAATTCAGTATTTTTTTTGGAGCATTTTGGTCCATCCAGAAAACCATCCACTTGCCCAAACAATCATCTGCTCAGTCAAAGGAGGTGAGTGAAAAGAAAGAGGAGACTGGTTTCTCTCATTGCTTATGCTTTTCTGACCCTTTCAGCTCTTTTTCAGCCTGTTTCACTCCCATCCTGCCATTGCTGACATTTGTGTTCAGCAGTGAACAGTGCCTACACAGTCTAATCCTCTCTTCTTCCCATGACAATTATTAAGCAGAACTCTCATTCTTCATTGTCTAGTCCATAAAACTGTTAGAGCAGGCCATGGCACCATCCTGTTGCATCAATTTGCACTGCCCCAGGCAGGTCCTGAGTTTGCAAATGGGAGAGACTATTTCCATGAGGTAGCTTTGGAAGATGAAGCAGTTTAACAAAATGAGTGTGATTTGTTCCATGATGAACAGCAATCTTGTTTTTGTTCTCTGCAATTCTATCAGCATGGCCTCAGACCAGGTAGGGCCGAGCAGAGTAATTTAAAGAGTCACTTAAGCTCAGTGGCCTCCAAGTGTTGGCTGTTGGCATCTAAAGTACCATTTTTTAGCTTTCACTGGCACATGGGCCACAGTTTCCACTCAGGGTGGGTGGATTGCTTGATTACAAGGTCTGGATGCCCTTGATGTCAAGGAGGCCTGGGAGCTCCTACTGGACACTGGAGCCTTCATCATTGTGGACATTTAGGGCTCTGTTTCATTACCCACATGTAGATTTGTAATACCCAAGACATCCATAGGCGCTGGCAAATACAACACAGCAACAAAAAAGAGATCTGTGTGCCTCTGGAGCAGGAGCTCATGGCCAAACTGGATAACCCAGTTCAACTCAAATGGCAGTAGTGCCTGTGTTTGGGCAGCTGAATTGAGCCAATGAATTTGGATGTCTAAATCTGTAATGGAAATACACCTCAATATGGAAAACTGTGGAAATCGTTTTACCCTTTCCACTTGTTTTTCCTCATCACCCTTATTCTGGGGATTGTGAAAATTGTTCTTTCCCCTTATTTTTCCTCAGGACCACACATGTGAGAACTTCTGTGGGCTTCTGGCCCTGTACCACAGTGGGCAGCAACAGCACACACAAGCAGCAGCACTCCAGCTCTTTCCACAGACAAAGCTTGAGTGACCTTACCACCCTGGAATTTCTGTGTTGGCTTTGGTAACAGCATAATAATGTCCTGCTTTTTCTGTGTCAGCACTCACAAGCCCATGAATCAGGGAAGTTGTGGAATTGCTGAAATTGCCAACCTAGAGCTTCGGTGTGGCTGGTGAGCAGTGGAAAGTCCTGATGTTTGTCCAGAGCTCTTTGCATCAGACGTGTAGAAGCATGGCTGGGAAATGCCGTGCTGATTTTGTGATGTCATGGACCTGTGCCTCTTGGAGCACCTGGGCAGGACAGGGAATCCCTGTTCTCCTTGCAGGCAGGAGAGGGCAGTAGTAACACACACATTGACCCATCTGTCCCTGTTACCAGCCCTGACTGCAGGAGGATGTGGCCTTGCTATTATTGACAGACCTCTCCGAGCAATTTCCTGGTGCTTTTCATTGATAGGACAGGGAGAAAAGTAGTTTTCTTCCTAATAATTTCTGGCTAACAGCCTACAAATCCCAAGTTCATGGGGGTTAGAGGCAGTGCATGCCCATGATACCTCATCTCAGTAGTGAAGGAGGCTGAGAAAGTGGATGTGGGGTGGTGAGAAAGGGTAGTGAGACTCTTATATGGCCCTGAGTGGAACAGCCTTTGGGGACAGGACATAAAAGTGACCCACCAATTATTACAACCCATGGCTTTGTGATTTCTCACTAGAGCCAGGGAAAAATGAGGAAAATTTGCATCATTTTGGTTGAATTGTGTTCCGTAGATGGGATAGATCCTCAGCTGGGAGGCAGGATGTTAATGGACTACACAGCAATGGGAACACACAACTTGCAGAGAAGAATTTCTTCTGGCCAGCTGGTTTATTTTCATGCCTCTGAAACCCCTGGAGCCCTTAAATGTGGATAGAAGTAAGAATAAGATAATATCCACTTACATTATTCCTTTTAATGTACAGGGGAATTAGGAATGTGGTGTATGAAGTCTCTCATCGCCTTCACAACCAGAAAATTCTCACTCATCCACATGGTGATGCTTTTATCACCCCAGGGAAGGACCACAGACTATATTCATGGGATTCACAATCATGAGATGTTTGAGTGCATCTCGTCCCTGGGTCACTGTCAGGGCAAAATGCTCTGGATACAAGAGGGACACCAAGGCCAGGAATCTTGCCAAAGCATAAGGACATTGGGATACATAGGGCAATCCTGTTCCTGGTCAGCCCTTTCCCCTGGTACAGGGAAATTCCTCTCTCTTGGATATATCACAGCCTGGAAGGGTTTTCAAACACTTCCAGTATAGAGGGGATGATTTGAGAGCTTGGATTTGTGGTCTCAGCTCTACTTCAGCCTCAAATATGAAACTGCAGTGAGCACAGCAAGACTGTGAACGTGTTCAAGGTTACCCCACACAGTCAGACCACACACCTAGGGCAGGTCTGCCCTACTCCACACAGACTATTTATTCCTGTTTCCCATGGCTCATGAAGGCTAATTCTTCCCTCATCAAGGCTAATTAACCTAGAAGAAATGTTATCCTAACATGATGTTACTGCTCCAGGGAGACGAATGCCTTGTTTAGAGTGAAGTCTGATGCCTCTTTGTGTCTTTAATGTCTTTAGCAAAGCTCCCCTGCTGTTGTACATTGTTCCAGTGCCTTTGACTTCAGGGGAGCTCTTGCAGTCTGCATCCAGAGAGGATCTGTCCTTCTGCAAACCAGCTCTCCCTCAGCAGACTAATGATAATTATCCAACAGTAACCAGTACTTCAGCAAAGGCTCAGATCTCCTGCTCACACACAAACAGGAGACAAAGCCAGTTTCCATCCCACAGATCTTACCATGTAATAGTATCCTCTGTTCTCATCTAAACCAAAGCATCTGGGAAGATGTACGTGCCCCCTTAACCACAAGCAATGAGAGCACAGCCACTAAAACCCCACTGCAGTAAATCAGGTCCCTCTTTCAGCATCTCTGAGGAGGATCTCACTCACCCACAGCCAGTGAGCACTGTTGTGATAGCAGCCACCACAATCCCAGCTCCATACTCCCACTCCTCCCTCCCCCAGCCCACAGATCCAAAATGGAGAAGTGACAGACCGGTTTCTTTTTTCGCTTCCCCTCCCTCCTTACTTGGTCGCTAGGATCATCTTTTTCCTCGCTGTCTGCTCTTTCTGTTCCATGTGCTGTCTGGCAATGTGCTCTCCTACTGCCTTGGCAGGGAACTCTGTTTCACAGGTGTAGCCGAAATCTCTGGCCAAATGTAGTGCTTCCCCTGCGGTCAAACAAAGTGGGTCAGTCATTTCTTAGGGTTATTATTACCATCATCGTCATCATTATGTTGTTGTTATTATTGTTCCAGAATTTATTACACCCTTTAAAAAAAACCCCAAACATTAGCAAATCACTTCTGTAGACAGTCATTCTCAAGTCAGTTACACGTATAAGCCCAATTGGGCTGTTGATGTTTAGCCATCAGCTGGTGCCAGGCAGATTGGAAGGATATTCCTCTCATCAGATGGAAGGATGTCCCTCTCAGGAGAAAATACTGGCCAAGACACTTGGCCCTGTCTCACCACCAGTGAGCATCGGGCAGTTGCCCAATTTTGCAAGCCCTGGTCATCATCAATATTCAAGGTATGGAGAAGAGCAGAAAGTAGGAACAAACAACTTTGAAGACCTGAGTCAGCCTTTGGTGCTTCACTGCCTGTGTTTAATGGAAGAGCCCTCTACCCCAGGAAAGACCCATGGGGATAACACACGTTCCAGTACATTTGCTCAGAGGTTAAGCCAGCAGTACAAGTACCCAACACCAGAGAAGAGCAGACCCCAAGGGACAACTCAATAAATAATTTTGTTTCCAGAAGGATTGCAAACAAAACTGACCAGGCAAAACAACAAGGGAAAATGATGAAGAAGGCAGTTGCACTGAGCACCTCTCTAGCTCACTGCAAAGACTGAACACAAGAACCCAACTCTGTGCTGACAGCTGAATGCCTCTGGAAGGACAGGACCCTCTTCACTAGCTTAGCGAATCCAGCATTTAATTTTAGGGTTTACTGAACACTCTGACCCGCATGCTGTGACTCTGACAACCCTGATGTGGGATTTATCTGATCAAAAGCAGCTGCCTGGATTGTGAACAGCTGTGCCTAAGTTAGTTTTGCCTGGTGGGAAATAGGCATTTCCAGATGACACTTGCTCTTATCTCATTGCAGAAAGAAGAAATAGGTCAGCTACCAGAAGCGTATGTTGAAGCACATCTGCATGAATGACTAACAGAGATGTGCTCCAGAATAGTTTTGGAGTTCAGGGGTTGTAAGTTTTTCACTTTTCTTTTTTTTTTCGGAGTTGTGTGTTTGATTGCCATCAGGAGAAGTGGCATTGGACTCTGTCTCTTTGAAGTTCAAAAGGCTGAAGCTGTCAGGAGGGATACAGGACATGCAACTCCTCACTTTGAGAATATCTGCAGTGGAATTCATCAGATTAAATGTCAATATTGATGTCTGACTTAATACTTTCAAGTCAATGGAGACAAAGTAGCACTTAAAGCATCTATCATCCTATGCTAGAGTAGAAGGCAAAAGGGAATCAGAGGAATTATGGAAAGTCTAGATTAGAACTCAGGAAATCACCTTCTGCTGACAGCATTGCCTTAGATAAGGTTATTCTAGGCTTTTTCAAGCCCAGTCTTGAATGTTTACAGCTATAAATTCCACAGCTGTTCTGAGTAACATAATAAAATGTTAATTATTAATTTAACTTCATTTAATCATGAAATTAAATCATTAAACCCAGAAGTGCTGATTTCTCCCTATTTACTATGATCTGACATGAGAAGGTGCAACTGCAGTGAAGGTGGGGAGATGAATCCCATGCTCAGCAAGGCTTGGTTAAGCCAAGGAAGAGGAGAAGTTCCATGGAAACAGTGGTCCTGTGCCAGGGACAGTATGAGGAATAAGAAACTGCGTGTACTGACCTCTACTTGAACTCCATTCTCCTTCTTTTGAGATATTATTGTCTCCCCTTCTACCACTGGAGTTTTCATGGAAAAACACCTTTTGATTTCCACAAGAAAATGCTTTACTGTGTGTTTATCTGCCTCAGGTTATTCAGGTACTGACAAAATTCATGCACCACTCAGGAAATCTGTTTGCTGATACCAGCCAGCTACAACCTCTGCAGCTGTAACCAACTTTACAGCAAAAATTGAAGATTATAGTCAAAATCATCTGCTTTCTCTGATTTTTTTTAATATGATTTTTCAGTATTCCTAAAAAGAATTAAGACATTAACAAGCAATCAGTATCTCTGAGCTGAAAGGAGAAACAGTTTCCATTTAGTTTGTAGCTTCTAGAAAAGTAAAATAATTTCCAGTGAAAGCAAAATGTGCTTCAGTGGTAAGTTAACAGACAATCAGAATGAACAGGCATAGAGCTGACTGATTGCTTTGTATTTCAAACATCTATCCCAGGCTTCTTCATGGGAGAAAAAGGGTGTAGATTTAAGCCATAGATTTTACATTTCTGTAGAGCATTTTTAAAATGTCTATTTCAGATATGCTTTTACTCTTCCTTAAATAAAGACTTACAGAGTAAATCTATTTCAGAAGAGAACAAGGTTTTCTTTTCAACTGAATTATTTTAAAATACTTTGTAGGTTTATCTTCATTCCAGCATGGAAAGAAAATAAAAGTCAAACCCTTTGTAGCTGTCATCAGGTGGAATTGCAATTCTCCAGACAGCTTCATCATGTTCCCAGTCAGTCCCAGAAACAATACAAGGAATGTAGACAGCGAACAATTTAAACATTTAGCCATTGGAAAAGTGTTGGTTTCTTCAAGAGAGCAGAGCCTTTTGTGTTGAAATATAGGCATTCATTTAACATGATCAAAAATTAAGTGGCTGAAATGTGAATGTTTCCACTTACTGTTAGGAAAAAAAAGGGAATGAAAATGTGAATTGTAATTCAAATTTATATTTATGAAGATGGTTTATATTATTTGCTAGAGCTGAGAAAATTATACTAAACTGTTCTGATAATCTGAGAAAATGTTTCAAAGGTATAAAACCTGTCTGGAGCTGGGGTTGTGGCTGTGATATAAAATCATTTGAGCAAAAAGAAACAAAATTACTTATCTCTTCATGGATATAGATTGGTAAAAGTGTAGATACAAATGTAATTGCTGTTTTTAATAAAGTAATAATTAAAATAATATAAATTAAAATTGAAAATATTTTTTGCTGGAAATGGAAAGCTCACATATACTAAAAATGCATGCTAGAGCTCTGCATATTTATTCATATAAGCATGCATATAAGCATGCATATGCTATAAGGAGCAGGCATCCTGAATTCAAACTACAAATTCTAAATTAAAAAAAAAATTAAAATTTGGACTTGAGAACACTCTGCAGAGCATAATTTCTCCTATCTTATTGTTGAGCAAAGATGTAATTTTAAACCAGGACCAAATGATGATTTGATATTTAGAAGTGTACTGTGATATATTTTTTTTTGTGAATAGATATCCCTTTGATCACTGTACAGTAGGATTAAGTCTGCTTGGTGGGGGAATGTAGTTTATACAAAATGTCATAGAATATGTTCTTTCTTTTTCTACAGCATAATTCAGACAAACATTTACTTCGGGAGAAAATGTGTAAATGTTGGAAATGTGGATGAACCGACCTTTTTTCTTTTACCTTAGATTTCCCATCTTCTGCCTAGACATTATTTACCTCATGGTAGGAATCACAATAAAGGTAGAAACAACTAAAACCCCTTACTATTATAGTTACTTGTCGTGTTTCAGTCTAAATTCAACCTAAAAGCCTAATCCTAAAAGCCTAAAATCCAATTTCCTCATGTGGAAATGTGGATGAACCGACCTTTTTTCTTTTACCTTAGATTTCCCATCTTCTGCCTAGTTGTTATTTACCTCTTGGTAGGAATCACAATAAAGGTAGAAACCACTAAAACCCCTGACTTTTCTAGTTACTTGCCTTGTTTCAACCTAAATTCAACCAAAATCCAATTTCCCTGAGTGTGACACCCCCAGCTCTTTCCTCCTGCCGAGATAAAGAGCAGATGTTGGGAATCTTGGACTCTCCTTAAACCCAGCCTTGCATCTCCTGCCTCTCCTCTGCAGTTTGACAATTGACCAGAGAGCTTTGCACGACGGAAAAGGGACAGGTGCTGGAGCAGAATTGGCAGGGACAGCTCTGAAGAGCCTCAGTGGGGAGAGCAGCGCCTTGAAAGGTTTCTGTGGGCAGGTGCAAGGAGCAGAGTGAGGGTCCCCCGGGGCCAGCAAGAGCGAGAGCTGCTCCGATGAGGAGTGAAGGCAGGAGCTGTGTCCCCAGGAGAGGGACACTCGGCATCTGAACCTCCCACTCGCCTCGGCTGAGCCTCCTCCGGATGCTCTACCCGGCAGAAATGTTACTCAGGGGGAGGAGGGACAGGCGGGAGGTGGAAGGAAAGTTTATTCTATTTGTAGGGTGAGAAGGGAGGAGGAACAAGTGGAAGGATGTTTAAACAAAGGCTGGTGGGGGAGAAGTGTGATAGTTGAGAGCACGATGAAAAAAGAAACCACTGACCTATTTTTCTCAAGAGTTTTGGTCCCCAAATGATGAATGTCATTAATTCTGTGTCTAGTAAATTCAGTGTCTTAATCGGGTTTGACAGAAAAACAAACTCTAGAATTTTTTATTAGTTTTTCTTTTTTTTTTATTTCTATTTAATCTGATGGTTTAAAAATCATTCATGCACTGCCTTAACCTGCATCTGCAATCACATTTATGCTTTGTAAGTGACCCATTCAAACAGAAGGGGACACATCCCCTCTTTTCACGTCCTTCCTTGCTCCCACTGGAGAAGTTTCTGACTCTTTTGAGCCCGCAGTAAAGCTTAGCCTTGGAAATACTAGTATTTGTCTGAGAAGACTTTATTTTACAGCTAATATGTAGGAATTTTCCTTTTGGATCTCGTAAGAAAAATGACCTTTCCCTCCACCTAGTCCAGGCGCTAGAGGGCATCCCTCGCCTGCAGGTTACACAGAGATGTGTCCCCAAACTGCTCAGGAGAGCCCTGCAACACTGATTTCACCCTCCCTGTCTGCCTTTCCACTCGTTGTGCTAATTTATGTGCGTGACAAAGAGAACAGAACTGATCTGTCAAACAATTCTTATTTTGGTCCCTAACAAAGACTCCAAAGATGTGACCTGATCCAGCCAGCAGTAAGCATCCTGCAGCAGAGCACAACTCCAAAGAGAAAAAACTTTGCAGAAAACAGGAGGCCACAGAATAATTTTCATAAAATCTGGACCTTCATGTGACAGCCAAAGTGTAGAATTAAATTTCAGTTCCTCCTTGAGCTTAACAGACTCCCCAAAACTCAATGATTTCAGTATGTTTTAGAGAAAGATAAGCATGAGTCATGACAGAGATTTTGGACTGGGTTTTGGTCAATAAACACAATGATGCAATTAATTATGCCTTATCTTGTATCACAGAGATATTCAAAATGTTGGGAATGCTTTTACCTTAAAGAGATATTGAAACCTCAATAAATTGAAGACTGTGAGGACCTTTAGTAATAATAAATTTAGAACCATCTAAAGAAGTCAAGAGTGACACAATCCTGGGTTCTTATGAGTGGAACTCAGAGTATACCTGATATTTTAGAGATTTTAATAAATAAAACTAACAAATTATTATTTCAATTTCTGTATTGCTATCACACAGAAAAAGCTCATGGTGCCTTCTCTCTGAATTCTCTAAACCACGGAATAAGCCTGTGTCCTTCCATTTCTGCCTCCTCCAGCAGCAGGAACTGATGAAGGATGGTTTTCCTTTAAGAAATTGTGCTGTAAGTTAGTTCCACATGGAAGGAATATCTGCAAGTCCAAAGTGAGAACAGTTTATATGACCAAGAATTCAATGAACACCTCCAAGTTTGACCCAGAATTGGTTACACAGAAGGAAAATGAGCTTCACTTAATTTTCTGTGGGAATGTTAACACGGTGATGCCATTCCCAAAAATTCCATTGGATAAAATTCATGATTGGCATATCCAGGCAAAGAGGTCTCTGCCAAAGTGAGCTCAGGCACATCAATATTTGTCTTTAGGACTCACAGCAAGGCAGTCCAAGAACAGAAAGCAACACCATAGGTTTGATTGCAGGTTTGCTCCTGGCTTTGAATAAAGGGCAGGGAGGTGGGCACAGCTCCATTCCTGGGAAGCAGGAATCTAACGCTTAGAGGAAAGGATCTCAGGCAACAGCCCCGGGCCAGAAGCTGTCAGACAGGTACCTCCCTCTCAGTCTCTTCTGATGAATGAATTGCTGGTCACATAGAATCCCAGAACCATGGAATGGTTTGGGTTGGAAGAAGCCTTAAAGATAACCCAGCTCCACATCCTGACATGGGCAGGGACAGCTTCCACCAGCTGCTCCAAGCCCTGGCCAGCCTGGCCTTGGACACTTCCAGAGATCCAGGGGCAGCCACACCTTCTCTGGGCAACCTGTGCCAGGGCCTCACCACCCTCACAGGCAAGAATTTCTTCCTTGATTTCAGCTTAAAGCCACTGCTCTGTTTACTGATAAAACCCAGCTGTGTTTATTCTGCCCTGACCCGAGATGCCTGAAGGTGGGAACAGCCCTTGCTCCTCTGACTTGGTACCTTTTCTAAGCTCCATGAGAGCTTCTTCTTGCAAGCAGGTGTGATATGGACACACCTGTATTTCAGAGCAGCCCCACTGAACTTCCCTGTGCTCAGTGAACCCTGAAAATCTCAGTCTCTTGTCATAGATGCTGAAAACCTCCAGTGTTGAGGATTCAACGTTATTTCTGCCTTGAAGAGTCTCCATCATTTGGGATAATAAAAAACTCTCAAAGTCCTGAGCAAGTTCTTTTAATTGACCCTGCTTTGAGCAGGAGGATTGGCCTGGGAGATCACCAGAGGGGATCTTCCAGCCTCAATCCTTCTGTAATTCTGTAATTCTCTGGTAATACGTGCTGAGACCTCAGTCTACTTGCCTAGATCTGTGTGGCCCTTTCAGGCTATGATTGTAGAAGGTATTGACCTTTAGGATGAGCTGAGTTCTCTCAGCATCAAGGAGGAGGGATCTAAAATTCCCAGAGCTTCAACTCACAGCCAAACAACAAACTGGGTACTTAGTGGATTCACCCAGAACAGAAGAGATGCAGGTAGAGTTTCTTCCCTTTGCCTGAGGGGTTTGAACCTGCATCTCCCAGCTGAAGGTTTGAAGAACCTGGCAGTATTTGGTGAATGATATTTAAACAACAAATAAAGGCCAAGAAAGTATCTCCTGAGCCTGTCTAGATATTATCTGAAAACAGATTTCATCCATTTATGTGTGTGGGGAAAAGGCTTGTCTAAATATTATGCTTTCTTATGGGAGACAAAAAAAAAAAACATCACATTTTTGGACCAGCTCCAGGAAATTCATAAGTTAAAAAAAAAAGAAAAGGAGGATAAACAAACCTACTTACAGAGTTAGTATAAGACATTCATCTCTCTCACAAGAACACTCAGAACATCGATTTGTAAGCACAAATCAATGCTGAGGAAACTGCAGAACCAAGACACTTGCTGGGAGCCAAGAAATCTCAGAGTAAACTTCCATTCCGCCACTCACTTTTTCTGTGGCTTTAGGCAAGTCAGGTCTCTTTATACAAAATACAGATTATGGAATTTAACCCTATGGCTGAAAAGGGTAGCATGCCATGAAACATTTTAATTATGGTTACATTATATTGCAATATTAGAGACCTTACCTTCTACCAGGGAAGTCAGGAGTGTGACATTTGCTGCTTTTCTTCTTCCTGCAGGCAAATTTAATCCAAGTCTGTCTAATTTTTCTCTCAAGCAGCGTCCCCCGTTCTTGGATTTTGCTCTTCATGAGAGAACAGCAGGAAAGAGAGATATTTGTCATTATTCTGCACCTTTCTCCCCCGTTCATGTAAGCCTAGAAATTGTGCACACTTCATTGACAAGTATGTGGGGTAATGCCTGCAGTAGTGACCCATGGGAAATATTTCAGGGCTGCATCCCTAATTTCCTGATTTCTCTAGGTGATTCTTTAACATCAGCTTTTTGGCAGAGTTAGAGATTTTAATGCCTGTCATGGGGGCATCAGATCTTCAGGCAGTTTCCACCTAGTGGAGCCCAGTGTCCTGATTTGGGCATGGCACCTGGGGTTACAGTGACTAAATGTAAATATTGACAGTGCAAACACTTACACCTGATTTGGCCAAGCTAGGCTCCAAAGACAAGTTAGACACAAACATTACCTTCTAGAATTAGATTAAACAGATATCCACAATGAGTGGACTTTACTCATCTGGCTTATCTGGCTGTTAAAGGAAGCCAGATAGCCACTTAAATGTAGATGTCTATGCGGAAACCAGCTCTAGCTATCCCTCTATAATTTATGTAGAGACCTGGGTATTTGGAAATGTTGTCTACAAAGCCCAAAGCTCACAAGTAAGAAAGCCAAGGCAATAGGAAATGCTGAAGTTAAAATCTCAGCCATCAATGGTTATCTATGCCCCACTGCCAAACACCTACATCCCATTATTCTCACAAAATGGGCTCTGGTGTGTCCCAGCTACTTTTCTGTAGTGTTTGAGGCATTTCAGATAAATCCACTTATGCAGCAGATGTAGGTTCAGATTCTTCCTCAGCCTGAGGGAATTTTAACCTGTATCTTTCAAACAGATGCAGCAGTCAGCTGACAGCAAATAACTAATGTTAAAATGCTTCAACAATGAATAAAACACTGACTGGAATCCTGATATCTCCCATCCCAAATGAATGACCTGTCCTTTAATTAGACAAGAGTCTACACCTTTGCTTTTTGTACAAGAAATAGATAATTAACCCTAAACGAGATTGAGGGGCCCACAGCTAAGGAAAAATAATCATTGAGTAGCAAAAATAATTAACTAAATATTTTGAAGTTCATGTTCAAGTTCCTTCAGGCAGAAGAGGAAACCAAACACAGAGTATCACCATTTGGATGTCTGCTTTTATGCATTAAAAAATAACAAAACTTTGGCCACATTGTTTGTCAGAAATATCTTCTAAAAAGATTTTTTTCTTCATTTAGAAGAACACCTTACTCCCCAAGCAAGCTATTTGGGAAAATAGGTAACCAGTGACTGCTGACAAGATGCAGAAACAAGCCTTCAAGGTCTCAGGCAAACAATCAATGAGATTTTGTTTTCCTACATCTTTCCTGGTCAAATACAGAGTGCTTGAGCCTGTTCCCTGGCTGTGAAACCCTCAGGTACAAACTGACCAAATCTCTTCCATTTTTCTCTCTGATTCATAAAACTGAATTAGCACATCCAAACTGTAGACAGGGAGGAGTCTCTGGCTTTTACAAACTCCTGAACTGTGCCAAGGGTTAATTTGGGAGAAGAGATATTTAGTCTGGGTCAAAAACCTGGGGGGATCATTCAAGCATTTTAACAGAGGAGAGAAGTGAGCCCCCGCATTCAAGTCGATGCCCTTGAATCCATAATAGCTTGCTCTGTATTGATGAAATCTGCAGCACGAGTATTTAAATGAGAATCAGCTGAAGGTTTCTCCAGGATGAAACAAATAGAGGGGAAATTTTTGGTGAATGTAGATTTTGGATTCCAATGCCCATAGAGGCAGTTGAATGGGACTCACGCCTTGGAAACAATTTATAGTCTATAGTCATTATTCTCCAAGATGTGTCAAGACAGCTCTGGAGTGGCTGCATGTCTCAGGCTGGTTAAAATGACTTTCAGTACAAGCACGAGGATCAGTGTGGCCCTCAGTGCCAGCAGTGAAATAGCCCATGACTTTCCAGCTAGTTTTGATCAAAGGGTGTTCAAGCAGCTGATGCCATCTGAGCTGACGCCTCAGAGACACCGTGACTTAGATATGCCTGGCTGAATTACAGTTGCCTCCTGGTTTTCCTCTTGCAATGTGAGGCACAGTCTGCCCCTTTCCTTCTTTCTGCTCCTTCTCTCTGCAGGTGTATGCTCTGGTCCGTGAAGGGTCAGAGGCAAAACTTTACCTAAGTATTCACTTCTCACCTAGTATCTCACAACGAGAAAAGTAAAAACAGATTATTCTGTCCTTTTTGTGATCAAAAAACCATGCAGATAAAGGAAGGAAAAGGCATCTTTACATCTCGGTGGTGTATTTTTTTGTTGAGGGAGGACTGTAACTACTGTAAAACAATTTGCTTTGAGACTGTTTTCAGCAAGAATTTAGATTTCTAGGTCTGGTGAAATTTTCCACACATTGAATTTCCCTTTTTTTTTTTTCTCAAAGTAAGTCAAAGCAATATCTATCCACGTCTGATGAGTAACTGAACAGAGGAGGACAAAAAAAATTAGTTTGATGAAAAATGTACACTTGCTAATTTACTGAAAATTCCCCAGTGTTCCCTCCTGATTCATCCCCTTCTATTCACCTCAAATTGAACCACTATCCAAGTAGGGGAAAAGAATAAAACCTATCTGTTGAAAACAAATAAAATTACAGCAATTACAGCATTGTCTAGGAGTTGTTATCCTCACCTTCAACTTACCTTCTCAAAATACCTCCGAGGAGGGAGGCGTTGAGGCATTCTGGTGGTGAAAGGCGCCTCTTCACCTCTGCAATGGTCACTTTGTACTTGGAAGTGGAGCTGAGCAGGGACAAGCGACCAGGAACGGAGCAGAACAGGTCAGTGGGGTTGACAACACAGGTGCCACCTTCAAAAAAAGGAAATATTAAAGTGAGGGAAATCTCCTCTTCTGTGTTTTGTCAAACTCAATCATGAAGAGCAATTCCGCGGTTCTCTTGTGGTTGGTTTTGTTTGGGTTTGGTTTTTCTTAGGGCGTGTGTGGTTTTGCTTTCTGTAATATTATTGTTCTGAGAAAAATAAATGTGTTAAAGTTTCAGTGTGGGAACAGTTAATTATTAGATCTCATAAGCTTTACAGTCAAAACACCTTGTAATGGTTATTTGATATCATTTGTTTTCATGCTCTAAAAAAATTACCTATTATCACTAAGGTCTCTCCAATCTAGTATCATTTTAAAAATAAGATTGAACCCTCACTTACAATTTAAAATAAAACCACAGTTTGTGAAAATATTGAGATGCTGATTCTAATGAGAAATGTTAAATTTAACTCTCATAGCAGTATCTAGGATTACAAAGATGCAAGAACACCATGGATGTGCAGTGATTTGCAGCAAGAACAGCTTTCCACACCTTTGAACTCATAAATTCCTTCCAAAGTTAGGTCAAATCCTCAGCTGATATTAACGATTGAAATCTATTGAGCTACATCAGTTTATCTCAGGTTAGCTTTGCAATTGTTTATTTCTTGAGAGTGGCAATTACTTGGCCTGGGTCTAAAACTGCTGAATGATCACCAAATCTTTCAGTCAAGACTGCGATCAATAACTCCTCAGGCAAAACTGAGCTTTTAACTTAAAGTTTGTATGAGAGAAAGAAAGAGAGAAAACTTTCTCTTCAACTGATCCAAGAGATTAGAAAAAACTCCCAGAAAAAAAAAAGAAATAATCTTAAGGACTAACACATATTTTATCACCAAGCACAAAACACTTTTCTTTGACCTGCCTTCTCCAACCTGACTACAACAAAAAAATTCTGTGGAAGAAATAAACCTTACCACTGCATGCACTATTATTCCCTGGGGGAAAGATGAGAAAAAGAAGAATGAGCTGCATATGACAGTGATACAAAATATCATAAAATTCAATGCACTATTAGAAGGAGTTCAGATGGTTTATATGAGGATGAAGACCTTCTTAGAGTAGAATTAATCTGTGCTCATCACTCATGCTTAAAGGAGGCATACAGTATCTTTTAAAATACCCTGATAGTTTCTTTTGTCCTGTGAACATTTTAATCTTTTTTACTACAAAAGCTCACTTTATTGCACTCAAAAATTTTAGCTTCTAACCTAAATTCTATAATGAGGATAGAATAGAATAGAATAGAATAGAATAGAATAGAATAGAATAGAATAGAATAGAATGACAATTAAAAGGCCCCTTTAGGCAAGGTCCTACACTTTTTTCTTTAACAACTTACACATGCAGCCCTCTTAAAATTAAGGTGACTCTGTTCCACTTCTCACAGAGACAGACTGAAGGATGAACCTTCATTAAATGCAGACTATTGCTTGCTTACATAAGGCAAACAGAATTTCTTTCCAAATATTTCAGCTCTTGAAGGTATATTTAAACATTTGTGCTGACAGCAACACCAGAAAAGAACATCTCTTGGTATCAATCCCAGATGGGTGAGATCCTGACTCAGTACAGCAGGGTATTTTATGACTTCTAATTATGTTCCAGGGCAGATATTAGTGTCCACTTCTTAGACAGGATATAGAGACAATTCATGCATCACCAAAATATAGGAACATCAAGGGCACTGATGCACATTTTTACACAGCTCAAAGCTACAATTAATGAGCTCGTGCTCTCAAACACAGAAATCTGGCACCACACGCCTGAAATAATTTTGGGTCTGTGTTGTTTTGGTGTGTTTGGGTTTTCTTTGGTAGATTTTCTTTTTCTTTTTTTCCCCAGAAACCTGTAAATATTTTCAAGCAACGTTTTCCAACTTCTGGTCTGTCAGGTACATTTGTGAAGAGCGTTAACACTGAGTAGATCTGTTTGTTTGGCATCTGCCACACAATGCACATACACACGTGTATATATATATACGTGTCAAGAAAACAGTAGCACTGTCTACATATTTATTTACTTCAATGAGTCTCTAGATTTTATAACGAGTGAGACTGTACTGAAATCAGTGTCATATTAAAGTTCATCTCCTTGCCAGGTTAAGCCAGTATGTGCACCCTTTATGCCAGATAAATAATTGTTCCTTTAATCCAAAAACCTGTTATCCTGCAGCTGCTCCTACCCTAACCAGAATTTACTGGAACATTTCTTAGTACTATTTAATAGAAAGTTGCTTACAGTCAGAAATATTTTAAAATATCATGCCCAAGCAACGTGATCTAAACCAAGGCAATTCCAGGTAAGCCAGGTATGGGTTAAGAGTAAAAGAACTCAGCAATTCTAAGTCATTTGCTTTCCAGAAACATGGGGAACAAGTAGCAAATTACAAGAAGGTAAAATCTATTGCATATAATTATTTCACTCTATTAATTATTCATTGACACAGCAACAGAGAGCGGTATGGTGCTTTCTAGATGAAGATATATCTTTGTCACAAGCTGTGTGCATTTTTGAAGGCATGAATTTCCTACCACAAACACCACCTTGGACAGGAGATGGATGAAGTCCTGGCCTTTGCACCAGGACTTCACCCTGGTTTACCAGGATGTTTACCACCTTTCTGTGGTAAACAGAAAAAGGCATAGAGAGCTGCTGGAAAGAGAGGAGAAAGGAGAAGGGCAGCCACACAGGAAGATGAAGGATTAGGTTTCTTGTCAAACACAAGCTCCAGAGTCTTCCTTCCTTCTGATAGTGTGCTAGAGTGATTTTGCAAAGCAGCTTAACATGAAGACCACAAGATATGTTTTAAGGTGAACTAAACAGCAGTGGCAACAAGCAGCTTTTTTTCCTGTCAACACAATGCCACTGTAGGTGCTGCTGGAAAAGTCAATCCTCATTTAATTGTTGACCCAATCTTGTCATAACAGAGTACTTGAGAGGTGGGATGCTAAGATACCAGCAGAAGAAGCAGAAATAATGCCTCAAAACATGAAATAATGTTTTTCATGAGTTTAGTGATTCAGCCTGGAGATCCCTATTACTCTCAGCAGTTTTTGCTGGCTTTGGAAATCTTTGCAGATTGACTTCTGGTGCCAGGACACATAAGACTCCCTCAGCTCATCAAATTAAGAGCCCCACATGCAGGAACAACAAAGAAATCTGCCCACAGATTTCTTTTTGCCCCACAACAGTGTGCCTGAAGAAGGGAAAGCTGTCCTTGCACCCTGACTCATTATCTATGGCACTCATCCTACGGCAAAGCCAGAAAATGGAAAAGGAGAGCAAACAGACAGTGAGATAACTGGTGGGATCATCCAGCTGATTGCCTCAGCAATTTTGTGCTCAGAGTACCAGGTGAAATGGGCCTGTGAGTGTTAAGAAGACTCTTTTTAGGACAACTGTTTATTCCCATAGGGAAGTGATCATGTGGTCTGATCTGACTTCATCTGTTGCCATAAGATACTACTTTGGAAATGACTGTAAATGGTGATGGTTGTGCTCTTACAGCCAGAGGTCTGGAAACAGAGGCAGGACAAGATTTAGGCAAAGGGAGAATTATAATTTATATTGCAACTGATAGATTAGGGGGAAAAAAGGAGGGAAGATTTCAGGCACTCAATCCCCTCTTAAAAGCTTATCTCTCATCCAACTCTATTTCATTACTACTTTACTCATGACAGAGTTTTTGTCTCTGATCTGTCATCTTCATGTTGATTTCAATAAATACATTTTATTTTTGCAATAAACACAAGACAATAATGGGTGGGAAAGAGATACTTTGTGCAGTTGACCTCATCTAAGTGACAGACCAAGGGCCCAAAACTGCTGTGTACTGAACCCCCAAATCACCTCAAGACAATATATATAATCTGATGTAGTTATAGATGTCGCTGCTCATTGCAAAGGGTTGGACAAGATGACCTTTAAAGGTCTCTTCCAACACAAAATATTCTATGATTCTAATCTATTATTATTATCAAGTGTTCTGAGAGAGGGGAATGACAAAAGACTAAGTTAGTTTTTATTAGTTTACTTTGGGGGCCCAATCCTTTTCCTTCTGGCTGACTGGTTCATGCTCCACACAGTGTCCCCCTTCATGAGAACTGTGCGTTTGCTTTGTCTCCCAAGCCTAGAAAAAACAAAATTTAGGCTATGTGGTACTGGAAAAGGTATTCAGAGCAAACATGGGGAGAGCATTTTCCCTCTCT